>JANSTR010036341.1:0-13401 GCA_025434805.1 Antipathozoanthus remengesaui | reverse complement strand
AGATTTTAAGGGTTGACGAAAACAATTTTCCGCGCCGTAAGGTTGGAAGAAAGCTGACGTTTCGAGCACAAGCCCTTCGTCGGAGCATCATCCTGAGCTCGAACGTCATCTTTCTTCCAACCTTACGGCGCTGAAAATTGTTTTCGTCAACCCTTGGTTGATCAGTCTATTATACTTTAAGATTTAAATATTTAAAATTTAACTTTCTCTGTGACTAGTTTGTGTAATTTATTTGTTTGTTCTCGGGCACACCTGAAAACTAAGCTCATAGCTAAGTATATCACCAATAAGGTTTATCAAGTTTATCAAGCACTCGAGACTCGCCTTCCTATGCGCATGTGTGGAGAGAATGTTGGAAGAATGAAAACCCTAAGGTACCAGGTACATATTCAAACTGTTAAATCCATTTCCTTGATTGTTCACTATAGAGCCACTGCCTACCAATAGTCCATAGACTAATTTCACTGGAAAATTGCGAGGATTGTAACTTATTAAGCCGACTGGCGCAAGCTTTGACCTTTCTGGTCCGTGCAACTCACCTGTCCAGGGAAACGAAGACACGTGGTAACACCGCTCATTGTAGCGGAGATCAGGTGATTCAAGTCCCCGTATGTCGGGTTGTTAAGCTTGAGAGTCCGGAAGCAGATATCGTAAAGAGCCTCGTTGTCAATCACGAACGTCTCATCCGTGTTCTCGACCAGCTGGTGAACAGACAGGGTAGCGTTGTAAGGTTCTACAACGGTGTCCGACACTTTCGGTGAGGGCACCACACTGAAAGTGCTCATGATCCTATCAGGGTACTCTTCGCGAATTTTAGAGTTGATTAAGGTCCCCAATCCAGACCCAGTTCCCCCGCCAAGAGAGTGCGTCAGCTGGAAGCCTTGGACACAGTCGCAGCCCTCGGCTTCCTTGCGAAGTACATCGATGACGGAATCTACGAGCTCTGCTCCCTCTGTGTAGTGCCCTTTGGCCCAGTTGTTTCCGGCTCCACTCTGACCTGAACGTGGTACAGTAGGATTTGGATCTTATTGCTGTGTACTTAACTTTTACGTTTTATAACAGTACAATGTATCGATTGATGAATGCTTCATTTCCCTCAAGGGATACACAAATAGACAGACAGACGTACAGACAGACGGACACAGGCAGACAAACCGACATGGAGACGGACGGACAGACACAGACGGACGGACAGACACAGACGGACGCCTGAACATGCCGAAAGAAGAACGAACGGAGTGAGACAGACACACCGACGGATGAACAGACAGGCAAACGGTCTGACGGATAGACAGACGGACGGACGGACGGACGGACGGGCAGACACACAGACGGATGGACAAACAGTATGACGGATAGACAGACGGACGGACGGGCAGACAGACACACACACACAGACGGATGGACAAACAGGCAAACAGTATGACGGATAGACAAACGGACGGACAGGCAGACAGACAGACATTCAGACGGATGGACAAACAGGTAGTCTGATGGACAGAAAGACGGACGGATGGACGGGCAGACAGACACACACACACACAGACGGATGAACGGGCAGACAGACACACAGACGGATGGACAGACAGACAGACGGACGGACGGGCGTACAGACGGATGGATGCAAAGCCACTGTGGGTAAACTTTATTTCTATAGAATTTAATTTATACGAAAGTTTATCTAAAGAGTGTCATTTCAGGACATTTCATGGCATCAAGCATCAAAATAAATATATAAAATTAGAGGTGTTTGTTAGGGATTAAACAGCCGTTTGATTGTGGTTTTGAAAAGAATTCATAACAACCTCAATTATCAGCAGCGATTTAATTCAGCAAAATCAGCCAAAACAATCTTGTAATTTATGCTTCTACTACGCATTGTTTTACACTTCTGCATAAACTGAGGAGACGTTTGCAAAGTTAACCAACATCCTGTTGTTTCATTATTTAATAAATGCACAGGAATTTCAATGTCCTGCATGACTGCAACCGGAGCAGGTATGACACTCGTCCTTCAAAATAAACACCCGCAGGCTCTGTTTAAAAAAACACAAAAGTCAAATAAATTATATTTTTATGACATGCAGACATGCAACTGGGTGTCACGCACTGAGGCCTCTCTGAAAGTGAATGAATGTTTGACCATTATCCCTTACCAAACACAAAGTTGTCGGGTCGAAACAGCTGGCCGTATGGTCCAGCACGAACCGCGTCCATCGTTCCCGGCTCAAGATCGACCAATGCTGCTCGTGGAACATACTTGCCACCTAACAACAGAATTGAGATACACTTTGCACAAGTTATAATTTATAATAGATATCTAGTATGAGCTACGAAAATCCATATTTCGACTTCCCACAAAATTGCAAACTCTATGGTATCCTTGTCGACTGAAATGCTACCTTTTCAAAAAGCGCATGTATCAGACTGAGTCCGACCGGGGGATGTTTACAAGTTATAGAACAATTTAAATACTCTACCCATCAAGAGGTCGGTTGTTATAAAAACAAATTAGAAGAAAATAACAAAGATTCGATTCTGATCCGTTTTTTTCTACAGTTAATTGGAACTCAATGTTTCCTTATCAAGAATTGTAAATATCCGATGAAAATATTTGTCTGAACTGTCAAGCGCTTGTTGTGTTTGGTCTCCTAAAAAGGCAACACGTACTTCACTTTCAAAACTCGAATGGTTATAATGAAAGACTTTCGTAGCTGCTGGAGATATTTTGTGAGTTGATAAACATTGAATACTTCTAATGCCACTCCTAGTTTAGCCGACGTAACAAATATATTTGTGTCGAGTGTCAAAACAGGAACTTGAAAGTTTCGCCCAAAGCCTGAAAGCAAAAGGTGGCGCCATTTATTAATTTATCGGTGGCTTCAGGGAGATTTCTTATGATTAAGTAATGTCTGAATACCATATTGTTTTGAAACAATTCAATAAGCACTAAACTCAAAATTATTGTTTGGGGAGATGATTTGATTTGATTTGATTTGATAACACAATAGATACTGTGTTTCACAGTAAAATTGATTTTTGAAGCGATATTACAGTTATTTGTAGAAGTGAGAAACGATAAAAAAGAAGGCATAGAATTGTATATGTAGTGTTCAGATTTTATAAATATTCTTACCTGAAGCTTCGTTAAAATAAACATTAATTCTCTCGAGCTGTGTATCAGAGTCTCCTTTGTACGAGCCAGTTGGATCTATGCCGTGTTCATCTGCGATTACCTCCCAGAACTAACACAATAAGAAAATGGATATCTAGTCACATCACCAAACCACAACTTGGGCGTTAGTAAATATTAAACTGACACTTTTTTGCTATGGAGAAGCGTAGTGTCACTGCAGACGGTGAATCCTAACACTTTCTATTTATGTCTCAAAATTTGTATTTATTTAAATATGAAAGCACATTAACAAAAACCCGACAATTTAAAAGGAGAGTAATATGCTTTACAGAAAAGCATAAACTTCAATTTGCACTACAGCATAACTCTAGGTGTGCCGATGATAATCACCGCTTCTTCGTTTTCTCGACTGCAAGTATAACTATTTTGGGAAATGATAATAATAATTTTGGAGAGTGTCAACAATTGTTTCCAAATAATAATTCGACAGCAGAAATGAAAAGAATAACATTTTCAGCAAATTGTACAAATAAAGTAAAGAGTGAAGAAATGCTTGTTGGTTCGATTCGCCATAACCTTCCACAGTGTCCGTGAAATAATTATGTGGACTTCGTAGTTATAATAGCGAGTTACAGTGTAACGCCAAGAATAATACTATTATTGCATGTCAACCGTAAAGCTTACCTTGGCACCGATTTGATTTCCGCACTGGCCTACTTGAACGTGCACGATTTCCCTCATCTTAAGGTTGACAGAAAGTGTTGCTCGTTACTTCACTCTACCTTAATGCAACACGTCTACGGCTTGATAGCTGAGATTTGGTAGGATGTGTCACCCGCACTGCGGCGTAAATATTGGACTATCAGAATAGAATCAAATAATACTGCATAATTATTTAAATATTCTGGTTACAAAGTTTTTTGTTACCAGCTCAACTTGCCACCCCGGGTCGCCCAGTAGTCGATTCAAAATTCAGCATTTTCACCCCGCGTTCCCGGAAAACTATCAATCCACGAAATAAAAAATTGTTTTAACTTACAAGAATGTTCATTTCACGAACGCCCTTCCGAGTTGTAGTCTGTTGCGTGGATGGCCTTGATTGATCATTGAAAAGAAACAAGTTTAACCGGCTGGAAATTCACCTTGGGAACGCTCTAGCCGGCAGAAAATGCACCGCAACACGCTGATGTATTCAAATAATTATGACACTACAAACAAGCGCTCTCTTTGAAAGGCGGTTCAAACGAAAGAATTTTAGTATTTTCTTTGACAAAAGTTCCTGGGTTTTTTGTATTTGCGATTTAAAAAAAAACTAATGGAAGTAATCTCGGCACGTTGATGGCAGTGATGGAGCGTGCTTTTGTGCCTGCGCACAGGACCAAATTTTTACGCAGCACGCGCCAGATTTGGATGCAAAAAACATACGCTTGATAAATCCGGGTGGACCAAGATCCCTTTAATAAAACACCCACAAGATTTAGGGTTGAAAATAGACAAAACATGACATTATCGTCGCGGCATATTTAATGTTGGCAGCCTTCGAAGTTTTTTGGATCGCAAATTTAGGAACAAACAAGAAACCAACTATGAGTAATGAACATTGACTGGTACTTGGTCAGTGAATGTTTTTATTTATTTTCCAGTCAAAGAAAGTGTCCACATCGTTTGTTCTTAACTCAAAAGTGTCAGTCAACTATATATTTGCGTAATTATTTCATATATTCAAACAGCTGCGTTTATCAGATAACCTGTTTCTTCATTAATGGTTTCTTTCAGAGTTTCCGCAACAGTCCATTTTGAGTGGATAGTGCTGCTATCAAAATTATTGAAATGCAAATCGTTAAATACACTGAAAATTTTCCTTGTACAAAACAACCTTGCTATTAATATTGGTGAGTTCTGAGAGCTCTTTGAGAATCAATCTCGATATTGGATAATCAACTGAAATCGTTAAAATACACTGAAAATTGTCCTTGTACAAAACAACCTTGCTATTATAGGTGAGTTCTGAGAGCTCTTTGAGAATCAATCTCGATATTGGATAATCAACTCAAGGTAAAGGAAAGGATATTACGCATGTCATTGGCAGTGATAGAAGAGAGTGTCGTATTATCACCATACAGTTACCGCTGATAACAATGACTACAGATTCATTTATTCATCAAAGAAAAGGAAACGATACTGCGTACGTATGTCACTAGCAGTGAGTAAAGTGTGCGAATTCTCACGACAGCAGGAATCTAGCACTCATACCAGATTCATTTATTCATTCGACTTAGTGTTCAACATACAAGAAGTCCTTACCTCTAACAATATACAGAGTTTTGTGAATCGCTGATACCTCTGTAAAACTAAATCTAAATCCGCAATCATCATAATCAGCGGTAACTGCAAATTCGAAACTGCGCATGTACTTTACCGCAACAGTGATGTACGGAAAATCAACATAGTGTATTGAACAAGATAGAATGAACGAGTCCTGGAACAGGCAACTACATTGTACACTGTTCAAAACCCTGTAACATATTACTAATTGCCACAACAAGACAGGGCGAAAAATTGTAACCAATCCGCTATACTATTGTTGTACAATCTATAATGTATGTATATTTTATAGTTTGGTTATTGCTGTAAGTGGGCGCAACGAGAGACCAATCGCAACGATTTCCCGTGATATGCGACTACAAAGACTTCTATGATGGCGCACGTTCACTATCCATGCCGTTTAACGTTTTGGATGGCGTCGGTAAACAACACAGCCTCGAGTTCACGTTAATATTTCGTACGCACAATACCACATGGCAGACAAGATATTGTGGATTGTTGTCGGAGTGGTTTGCAAGCGGCTAAACTTGGAGCTGTTGACGCACTGAGTAACAGGCCATATGGATTTAATCCGTTTTACTCGTAAATATTAATGCTTTCAAAAGATTGGTTAGTCTCCCTCGCAGCCGTTCTTTCGGCTCGTACGCAGGCTCCCCTCCCACGAACGGCTGCTGACTTTGGGGAGGTAGCTTGTGTACGTGCCTAAGAAAACGTAGACCGCACATACAGAACCTCGAAAACACGGAGCGACAAAAGTTACTCGCTACACCAACTGTGTAGCACTGTCACTAATTGTTATATGACTCATATTACCGGTAATTAAGAAGGAACAACCCACCTCACTGTATATGCACCGGTCCCGAGCACCGGTCAAACCAAGGGAATACGGCAGAGACTGTTAGTTCATAATGGAATGAAGATTCATCTACACTGGATAAACTATGATATTGTTTTATATTAAACTTTAGAACGCAGTACACAGAGTTGTTTAAAGCTGTGGACCCTAACTCGGATCTTGTTCACAGTTAGTTCAGTCACGGTGCCGTGGGTTGAAAAACCTTCGGCACTCGTGACTGCAGCAAGTGGTCCCAAGTGGTCCCAAGTGTTAGATTGGGTTGATTGATTCTAATATATACAGCCTCTCACACTCCACGTTTGTGCCAGTACTGCTCTCTATACAGTACTCTCACCGAGTCCATGCAGGGGCGTAGCCAGGGGAGGGTTCCGGAACCCCCCCCCCTTTCTCCTATTTTTAACAGTGATTTTATCGCGGCAACAGTGTAATGGACTATCGATTCCTGGAATTCTTCGTTTTGTTCTATGCTTACAATGAGTCCGTTCGCTCAACGGCAACCAAGGCGTCTTCTGTTTGCGTAGCGCAAACGCCAAAGTCTTGTACGTATGTAATGTAAGGATTTTAGATCGACCGTTTTCGTTGGAACCAATTTGGACTCCCCCCCTCCTACAAATCCTGGCTACGCCCCTGCCATGGAGATCTTGGTGGTCTTTATGAATGTGGGTGGCAACCTCTGATTTTTCCGCTGAGCTGGGTCTCATATGCTCAGCGATTCTCTTCTTCAAGATCCCTTCTCTTCATAGGGATCGTTCTGTCTCGCCAACATAGGTGGATTCACATTCACTTCCTGCGGAGCCCATACAGCCGATGTGGTATATAGCACCTACAATATTTCCTTTCTTTGTAGGAGAGCATATCAGTTGTCGCAGCAAGTTGAATGGTTTGAAGTACATCTCCACTCCCTGTGTCTTGAAAGTACGTAGACAGTTCTTTCTTTGTGCGACGCCGGTCGGTTGGGGTTTCGTAGACTTTGTTTTGCGAGCTGATCTTTGTTCGCGATTTTAGGGCCCAGTCCGGGTATCACATTCATAAAGACCACCAATCCCACAAGATCTCCATAGACACAGTGATAGTACTTGATAGAGAGCAGGACTGGCACAAACGTGGAGTGAAAGTGGCTGTATCTAAACCGTGACCAGGGCAAACACCTGCTACGTCACACTTGGGACCACCTTCTGCAGTCACGTGTACCGAAGGGTTATAAACCCATGGCACCATGACTGAACTCACTGCATGTGAACAAGATCCGAGTGAGGGTCGAAAGCTTATTGCTTTAAAACTCTGTGTACTGCGTTCTAAAGTTTAACATGCAAACAATATGACTGTTAGTTTGTTTATCAACTCCATCGATCGATTGTACTTTTCAGCGGTCTGCCGTACTTCATTCATATAACCGCTGAAGAAAAAAACAAAATGGTGGCCGGATTGATCAAGTGATAAACAAAACAGTCTCTGCCGTGTTCCCTCGGTCAAACACACTGAACTTTATTCAGCGAAAATTGCTTACAATTTGCCTTTGGGTAAAAAGAAACTGTGTAAAGCCAGATGCCGACAACGTCGGCGAAGTCGAGCTAGCCCTGGATTTAATATATTTTTTTAAATTTCGCTGGTCACTGGCCAGTGCATGTGGGTCCTATTTCGAGATCTGTGTTATTCTGGAGGTTTGTGTTTCAAAACACCCACGTTTACAGCTCCTAATTACCGTATGTCGATAAAACGTCACGGTTGCAGCTGCTCCATACGGGCAAACCTTTACGTGAGAGTCATTTCTTGAGCCGCGAGCATCCCTCTCCCCGGCAAACCCCCAGGCAAACCAAGGGCACTTAAAAATATGATTGAATGCCCGGCTCAGCGGGCAATTGTTTTGGCAAATTTCCCGTCTCCCGTCCCTACTATGTATGTGAAGGTTAAATCCAGGGACCGCGGAGCGAGGTTTAGATTGGGTGTGCACTGCCACCAGCGTCGAAGGCGCGAGTTTCCTAGGGAGGTCCGGGGGCAAGCCCCGACAAAAAAAAATTAAATTTGAACTTCTAGAATCTCTAGAAATGCATTTAAAATTTATGATTGTAAAACATGGTCGTGAATTTATATACGGTGAAGTGCGTTAAAAAACATCAGAGGCTCAACTTTTCATCACGATGAATCGGCAGTCAAGTGAGGTTAGGGTTTGAGTTGCCTCGCGTCCCCAAGTCCATCAGGCCAAAATATACCAAAATATTAGTTGCCATTTTGCACTAAACATGACTGTTTCTGCTCAATATAACTACATGAAACAACGGAAAAAGACAAAGCAAATGGTTTCACTGTTTTTATAGGTCTTTTATGATCGATAAATGCTATCAGTCTTATTCCAAAATGACGATGTTTGAAACTCATGACTTTTATCCTCCGAAAGCCGTCGGAAATGACGACAAGATGTTACGGGGTAAGTTTTGTTGTCTCAGCCATGCAAATGCCCGGGGCCCTGCGGGACTCATCTTGTAACAAAAAGCCCGGGGTTTGCCCGGTGGGGATGCTCGCGACAGTTATTGACAATTTTTAAAAACAAAACGTCACGGCTGGTCTGTACATTTTTAAAAAGGACAGAATTAAAACGTCTCCACTGTCTGTCACTTTAACGTCGTAACTAACTTAATCCTCTGTATTGTCTGTTCAGAGCTGGAGTTATCACCATGGCACCAGTATGGTCCATATATAGAACAACCTAAATTTACGTAGCCCCAACACTGTTTGCTAATAAAGCGATATTTAACCCATTTATCAGTCAGCAGAAAGATTATGAAGATATATTACAATCTCTCTTAATTCTTAACAGTGCTATTTCCGTTGAACCCTATTAACGCCTTTGGATTTCTGCCGGGAAGATCTGCATGCCTGCAATTGACCTGATTATCAGAAGAATCGGATCAAGTTTTCTTCAGCCTCAACATTTTGTGTATTCATAAATATTTCTATTACATTAATCACAATCAATTTTCGGCTTGACGTAGGGTTTTCAGAGAACCTTTAATTTATCACTTACATTTACAATTACGTAGAATATTAGAGCAATCACTTAACCGTCGTGAACTTTCTGAAAGCGACGAATTGCAACCAGTAAGGACATTTTATTATCAAAACAAGTGTTACATAAAAACTAGATTTGAATGAAATTCCGTGAAAACTTCCCGACGCGACCTGCAATTTTTTTAAAGGCGAGAAAACAAATAACAGTTCGCAGCTGCTTTGAAGAATAATTCCGTCGCTGACATATAAAACTAAAAATATGCTAAAAGTTTTTTTGTGGTATTGCATTTTGTAGTAGTAGGAATTGAGGTCAAAAGCGTTCACTTTATAGCTCCCATTACGCTGTTTGTAATCTCACGCAATTTATAAACACACCGGTCATCGTGTTATTTCTCTTTCTTCATGTCAAGTGTCGCAAGGTGGAGACTGGAGGTTTACACAACAAAAAACGAAACAAAAGTTCCAAAATGTCAGCAGAATTTGTTTATTTTAATAATAAATATGCGAATATATGTCTCGCGTGAGCAAAACAAAGCAAGCAAAGGTTTAATCCCATTCTACAGTGCTGGGCTCGGTGAATATCCGATTGCCTAGAGTTCCGATATTTTAAATATTTATTGATATTTATTCTGATATTTTAGATATTTATAGATATTATTTCCGGAAGTACGGCATAGCTTACCAAAATTTATACTTTGTAATTGTGTCTGACTTGTCTGTGTGCTTTAAACGAAACACCTTTCGTTATATGTTGCGAAACTTTCCATGGAATCTCACATGCACTTGTTTCGAAACTTCATGAGTAAGATTTCCGTCTTTTCGAATGAACGGATTACATATTTGTTCAGGCGTCTGAGCGACTGGGAAACCTCACAGCAGGTGCGAGTAGAATCATCAATCACATTCGATATTCGGAAGCAACATGCGTTTTGTTTATAGTTCTTTTACTTTTAGTTCTATACGAGGTATGGCGAGTGCAAATATAATTTGATATAATTCAGCCTGTGGATGCCCTTAGTTTTCAAATTGAACAAAAAAATATTATATGAGCAACTGTAGACCGAAAGAAATTGTACTTGACTCGACAGAACATCACGAGTTATCTTTGGTTTGAAAATCAAAATGAAGATGGCACGAGGACAAAGATTGCTGCGTTTGTTTGTGATTCTAAAGGCGATAACTGACCCGATACCTTTTTTAAAACGAATAAAGCACAAATCCGTCACAGCACATCTCCATATTTAGAAGTATTCATTGGCCTCAGATGGCGACTTTTTCTTTCGCAAAGGTAATTATTGCAAAACAAATAATTGCCAAGTTGATGGCTGCAAACAAAACCCGAAATAAAATCAAACGAAATGCTGTTTTTCAACCAATGATAGACTTCCAACAACCTTTACATGTTATATCGTTAGAATGTGAATTGTAGATTTCGTCAGGTTATGCTATGTATAGAAATACCGTAATAAGAATAATATCCAACTTTGTAACCTAGCCTGCTCTACGATACATTTGACTTGCCTGAACGGATTTTCAGTTGATATTGGAGTAACAAGAATCGGACAAATTTGGTAGTACGTTACTGGAAAATACAGAGGAGACCGTAACCTCAAATAGGAGCAAGACAGCGAAACTTCAACAACGAAACTGATTTGAGTAGGCACATGGTGACATGCATTATACCTGCACAAAACCTGTCAAACGGCTGAAATGAATTGAGAAACAAGATCATTTCAGCAACACGGAGTCGATTGAAATACAGTATTCAGATATTTCCATTCGACATCACCGACAATCATTCACATAGCGTAATGTTTACGACTTACCGGCTTCAGGTGGCAGATTGAGCGAGCGTTCCTTCCTTGGCGAGCACTATAGTTTAAAGGCGCGTCGACGGAAGTGATTTCTCGCAGGCTGTACTTGTTTTATCAGCTGATGGATGGCTCATTGGGGGCGGGGCACTGTCAACCCGCGTCGTTCGCCTTAGTTTTCATGCGTGGCTGACCGCATGACTGACATTATATATGGAAAGCTCAGTTGATTTGATTATTTTCTTTACGAGCTCGGCGAGTCCAACAGTCAAAAGAACGCTTCGACTTCTTTAATACAGCATGCACTGTACAACGGAATGAAAAGATCTAACTCCAAGTGACATTATGTCACGCACACACACCTTCAAATGATATGCTACCTGCCGTGAACAGGGTGGAAAAACTGAATGTTGCGCGTGACACGTGATTCGTGTTTCACTTTCAGGCGACCAGAAAAATATTCTCCTTTGTTGTTCGGTGTTCGTTAGAAAAGTTGGCTATCGGAACGCACGTTCTTGCTGGAAACTCAAAACTTAGCGAAAACGCGAAATGTGATGCAACAGTCAAACAAGGCGGATTTATAAATGACCAACATATATAAACTCCAACGAGGGGGATCTACCTATCACGGGGCTATCAGTCCTTGTCTCTGCCCAAATTAAAAGTAAAGTCAGTTTATAAAGGTGGAACTGGTACAACGACAACCCAGGTTTTCTTCCTTCAGCTGAATTTCTTGGCAAGTAATGGACACTCAGTCCGTGTTATTTTGAAATGCTATTCGTCAAGACTCACTGGCCCATCGACACTAAACAAGTAGTGCGACTTTTGTAAAAACTCTCTGTTTAGACAGTTCAACACCTCTAATTTTATCATTGTCATTTTAGGATTGGCATATCACACCTTAGTATGTTGATATGATACTACTAGATTTTTACCGCTAATTTATATTCTAAACTTAGGCATGTACCAAAACCTGGACGATGGACGGTGGACGGCAAAATTCGGACTATCTAAGTTTGAGAATCCCTCTCCCTCATAAACGCCCCTCTAAATAAACATCCCCAAATAATGCTCTCTCAAATAAACACCTTCTCTAATAAATGTCCCTTTAATAAACGCACCCTCTAGAAACAATAATTTAACATATGAACGTCCTCTTTAATAAACGCCCATACTAGTAAAGACTAATTCTCTCAATTAAACGCCACCCTCTAATAACCCCCATTTAATAAACAACCTTGTAATAAACGCCCCTCTAATTAAACGCCCCCATATAACGCCCTCTAAAATAAACACCCCTCTAATAACCCCTTAAACGCCCCCATATAACGCCCTCTAAAATAAACACCCAAGATTAGCTTGCCTGTGATGTCATCATCAGTGTCACAGTAACGAAATTATACAATATGGACCAAAATAGCCTGAACTGACTAGGGATAATCTAAAGATAATATTAAGTACTGAATTGTATAACCTTTTTGATTCGCTTTGAAGTATATTTAGCCGATATTCTTAATTCGTATTTGCCGTATTTATTTATATCATTGTAGGTATCTTATGCCTCCCGTTCACTCGCCCTCTCCAGTCGAATAAAATACCCGACTCTGTTCCGAACTCTGCCCTCTGAGTCGGCAAGGAACCGAGCGAGAGTTTCCTGGATTCAACGCTATGGCTGGAAGAGAGTGGCAACATTATTTGAAAAGACTAATTCTGACGTGGTAAGATTTGATTCGTGTCAAGTTGTATTCAAAACAATGTTGTAAATGTTTGGAAACAAATGCTTCTGAGCCTCCAGGTCATCCTTTGTCGAGTTGTTTCTCAAGCACAGAATGCTGCGACTCTTTGTTATATTCGCATTCGTCATTAAGAACCATTAACTACAGCAATACTCGATGCTGATACACACATATTTGAATAGAACCATTTTTGCAAGAACGTCAATGCAAATTCAGGTCCCACCTTTTTCAAATCACCAATGCTTATATATGTAGATGTAGTCCAGATTGACACAATGGTCGACCGACGTGATTGGCACTTCACCTGTTTCAAATGAGCAATGTCTATACATGTACAAGTACATGTACCTAATGGTCAACCTGATGGACACTTCACCAGTTTCTAAATGAGCAGTGTTTATGTATGTATAGGTGAAGTCCAGATTGGCACAATGATCAACGTGATGACACTTCATCTATTTCAAATGAGCAGTGTTTATACATGTAGGTGTAGCCCAGCTAGACACAAATATGTATGATAAAATCAACCGA
>JANSTR010036230.1:0-13402 GCA_025434805.1 Antipathozoanthus remengesaui | reverse complement strand
CCTATCCCCCTCAAGAAGTCAAATGGTAGGTTATAAGAAAAAAGTATTTTAACAGAATAGTGCGTGCAGAGAGGTAGTTTCAGCAGCTTGTACTCTAAAGTCTTTCAAGTTTTCACTTCCCAATAATCTGGCATAGCTTATTGTAGTGTGATAACTCTCGTTTTTGTATTAAATATCCACCCAGCTAGTGTTACACATAATTATAAACTGAATATAATATCAAACTTAATAACCAGAATAATCATTTGTCATATTCGTAGGAGACGCGTCTGCAAAAGATATTGATACAGCTATGAAACTTGGAGCAGGTTGGTCATAGTCAAACGTACTCGATTAAACGATTATACTTGAACACATAACTGCATGTTCCTGAAATAAACAGAAATCAATAACTGATCATCATCAGTAGGATACCTAAAATGTGTGCAATCAAAACGGCTGAGTTCACTTCGAACCTACGCGAAATTATAAACTTGACTTCTATTTTACTGATACTTAAATAATACAGTCAACTGAAGATGTGAATTCGGACTTCAACTTACTATATTGGCTCGCCGAAATTACAAAATAGAATAAATAAATATTGATTGCAAATCGTTTGACCGAGTACAGTGTAAACTCTGGGATGTGCACTGTGCAAAAAGGCATATAGTTATCAAGGTGATGATGTTGGATGATACAGACCATGATACTCCGAGTCTCTTTAATGCGTGAGTCAATTACAGACGCGAGCAATGCCCCCGCCGGGCATTCACCGGACATTTGATATAAGATGAGGCCCGGCCATTTTACAGTTAATAGTGTCCCTCCCGGGCATTTGCAAACAACTAAAAACTTGCCGCATAACACCTTGTCGTAATTTCCGACGGCGTTCAGAAGACAGAAGCGAAGAGTTTCAATATCGTCATTTTGGAATGAGAATAGCATTTATTGATCTTAAAAGAACTGTAAGAACAATGAAACTACTTGCTTTGTCTTTGTCCGTTGTTTTATGTAGTTCTATTGAGCTGAAACAGTTAAATGTTCAGTACAAAATAGCAACTATATAATATTTTGGTGTATTTTGGTCTGATAAACTTGAGGGCCTGATATTTGAATGGGAAGCGTGGCATTTGCAAAATATGGCCGTTTGGCCGGGCATTAGACAATTTTTTGCAAGTACCCGGGGAAGGCTAGCGGCTGAAATTTACTCGCGCATACATGTAAGAATACAAAAAAGCATCGCTTGGCTTGTTTGTGACAGCCGCTGCACGAGCTCGTCAGATTTTGTAAGCTGCACACTGGACTTGGTCACGTTGGTGATAAGAAGATTTGCAAAACAGGCATTTATGTTCTACCAGATACACAATGGTCTTGTTGACATTCTCTTTCCTCCTCATCAACTACCCAACTCAAGGCAGAACGACCTGTCATCAGTACTGCTAGCTGCAACGGCATGTCCTCACTTTCATTTACTCCTTCAACGGCATGTCCTCACTTTCATTTACTTCTTCCATGCCCATGCTATCCGAGTTTGGAATTGGTTTCCAGAACAGACATTAATGCTCCATCACTTGAAACATTTAACAATTCTGTCTACCCAGCCGTGGATGCGCTTGTGACAACTCTGTATTCTTAGTGTGCACTACTCACAGTACATATATATCATGTATAATATTTGCATCACTTTGATATTTAAAGCGCTTTCAGATTATTTAAAGTTTGGTGTCTTATGCACCTTTGGTGTCTTATGCACCTTTGATGTCTTATGCACCTTCAAGTATTAGTTCACTGTAACTGAAAAGGAAGTAAACAATAAAGTTCAAAGTTCATATTGAGTGGTGGAGTCAGTCCACATCCGGATGTGCCAAAAAGCAAAACATGCGAGCTGAACGCAAACCGAATTGTTCTGCCAACCTTTTGGTTGATTTTTCTCCCACCACTTACTGTAGTTTGATTGGTTCTCCGACCACTTACTGTAGTTTGATTGGTTCTCCGACCACTTACTGTAGTTTGATTGATTTTCCGACCACTTACTGTAGCAAACACGCACTCAAAGTGTTTCTGTGGTGTTATATTTCCTGGAGAGAAGAAGCGAAGAGTAAACCATAGTGTAACGAACGAGACTATATATAAGAATTTAAACATTTTTAAAATATTGATAACGTTCAAGAATTTGTATCCAAGAAGTTGAGTGAATGTATTGTGGCTTAGCGTGCGATTACCTAATACATCGGGGCAGGAAAGTGTTTTGAAATCGTTTTTTCCTTTGCTTTCCAGACGTTTTACTCAGAGAGCTTCACGCGCGGGCAGAAAATGTTTGAGCTTGCTTGCTGGGTTTCTATGAAATGCTCCACAAATGCTTTCGAACTTTTCTGTCCCTAGAAATAGTAAGATTAGTTAGCCGAAACCTGTTCGCGGCGAAGGAAATAAGGCAGCTGCATTGAAGGCTAGCTGTAAGCTACTGTTGTGTTTTGTTCCTGAGTTTTATTGTTACCGATGTTGCTAATTGTATATTATGTTTTTGAAGTCAGTGATCTCGTTGCATTATTAATAACTCGTTTGCCAGCGACATCTTTGTGCCACAAGATGCCGTAAAGATACTTTTCATTTTAAATCGAGGGTTAAACTTGGCTTTTGACCACGTGGAGGAGCGCGAAATGGTGGCATCTTTTAACATAAAAACGCCTATTATAAATGCACGCCGTGTTAGTTTGCGATCCGCGAGAGTTTCAAGTGAACTGCAACTTCCAATGCGATCTCCTTCCACAGGTAAAAGATAAATTGCCAGCTCGAACATCTGAGCTCAGGAGATTTCAGCCACGTGTTGCGAACTCGCGTTTTGCTCCGAGAATTTATCTCGTTATAAACAGCGACAAATGCTGCGGAGTTGAGCAGGTGTTGGACGTTTATTTTAAAAGCCTCAACTCGTTGTGTTTGTTAATCCCTATTTATTTTCACAATGGTGAAATTAGCAAATAGTTTACCTATAGTAATTTATGCAGTTTTACAGAGTTTTTATCTTCAGCTATTATTTATTCATTGTGTCCTATAAAATTATAAATATATTCCTGGGTTCACGGACTTTGAGAAACCAAGGCAAAATTTTCCTAAGGTTTCGTCTTTTAAATGGTCATTGATGTGCAGCTTTGCTTGTAATGACTGGAGATTATCTCGAAATCAGAAATGAAAACGTGAATGCTTGGTTTATTTCTTTCGCGATCTTTCGTTTTCCCGAATGAAACGGAGACTGAAGTGTAAGGAGACTGGAAGTACGTTTTTAAAAACTTTATAACTTGTTTGGTAATTTTATCTTGTTGTAACTGTTGTACCGCCTTGGTGCTTCATGCAATTTTTTACAAGTGTTAATTTGCAAGTGAAAACATTGAAACAAAGGGGGAATTATCTACCACAATGTCTTCATTGTCCGAGTCTCCAGATGCACTTATGTACAAGCTTGAGCAAGACTTGCTGCGAGCGGAGAAACGAATTTCATATTTGGAGTCCAGTATCAAAAAAGGTCGAGAGCGAGAGAAAGCGCTTTATGACGATGTCTTGAAGAGCCACAGAAGAGCTGCGAAACTAGAGCAAGACCTTCTCTCTTCCAGTAAGAAGACCAGTAAGGTTCAGGGTCTGCTCTCCGAAGTTGAGAACAAGAGATCGAAAGTACAGCAAGACTATTTTGAAGCGTGTCGCAAGAATAGCCGGCTGGAGGCAAAGTGCGCTTCTCTCGAGGAGAAGGGATCTCGTCTGCAAAAGGACGTCATTTCGTCTCATGAAAAGCTGACTAACTTCGAGCTGCAAATCCTCACCTCGTGCAAAAAGATCACAAAGTTGGAAGCGAGCCAGGAAACTTTAGAAAAGAAGAAAAACATGCTAGAGGCAGAACTTTATACTAACCAAGAAAAGCTATCCGAGTTAGAAACAGCACTTACGACAGTAAAACGAAGAAACGCGAGCGTTTCAAATGAGGAAATGAAGCAGCAATTTCGCCAAACTGAACTTGAAGCCCGCACAAAACACTTAAAAAGTGACAATGAAAATCTCAGAAAGGATTTAATGACGTCACGGAGGGCGCTCTCCGTGTTGGAGACTCAACTTGTGACGCTGCTTAAAGAGCGCGCGAAACTGAATGGGCAGCTAAACGAGTCAGCTAGGAATGTCAGAAAGATCGAACAGGAAAACATAAGACTGCAACAAGAAATTGAAGAGCTTTCTGAAAATCTTTCCATATACACTGAAAGATATCTTCGCGCTGAGGAGTACCAGAAATTGTACGAGACAAGTCAACGGGATTCTAGAAATGAAAAGCTATCTTTGGAAGAAACTATTAATGTTTACAAAACACAGCTGAGCAGGTGTCAGCGCGAGTTGGAACAGCAAAGAAAACAAACTCAAATCAGAGTTCAGGAAAAGGAAAGCAAATGCGTCGAAACCGCAACCGAGTACGAAAAGACACTGGCCAACTGTAACCGCGAGCTTGAGAGGCAGCGGTCGCTCATTGGAGAGTTGGAGCGTGAGAAGTGCTCATTGGAGCGTGAACTATTATCAACGGTTGCCATCGATACTGAGAAGTGCGGACTTGATGAGAAACGAATAATTAATGAGGCCTCGGTCCGACAAAAACAAACACTTGAACTGAAACTCCAGGAGGCTTTGAATGCAGTGAATAATTACAGAGAAAAGTACGAGCGCAGTGAACTGGAAGTTGAAAGGCAAAAAACATTTGTCGGAACTGCCGAGGCAGAAAAAGAAAAAGCAATCGTATCTTGTCAATCACAGTTGGAATATATTGAGAGTCAGTACAGACTGAAATACGAAAGCTGCAGGGAATCTTGGCAACAAGAAATATCAATCCGAGAGCGTCTCGAGTGCGCAAAGGAGGAGACTGAATCTGAATTGTTGAAATTCCAAAGTAAATACGAAAGTCTTTGGGAGGAGTTTGGAATACAGCAAGAGTTAAACACAGCTTTATTGAGTGAAAGAGAGAACACAGAGGTCAAGTGGCAAGATTTGGTCACGAAATATAAGCGGAAATACCACGAGTGCAAGCACGAGCTTCAATTTGTGCGAGCTGAAAACAAGCGTGAGTCTGGTGTGTTGCGAAATCGTCACTCCTCAAAAGATATTGAAAGAATTTTCAGTAACGCCAGCAATCTGCAAATTAGAGCCAGAATTTATGACATGGAAGAGCCAATATCATCGCTGATAGAAAACGGAACTGTCAATAGTTCTGAAATTGTCCCAAATGAATCATTACAATACGAAGTGATACTAAACACTGGAAGCCCCAGCAAAATGACCGACTCTACAGAGAACGGGAATAGTGAATTTGTGGAAGAAGATTTTGAGGAAGACGATGCCAACGATGTGAAATCATTTATTGACTCGTTACGTGAGGATTTGCAGGATCTGAGGACAAAAAACCGAGCGCTTACACTTGAGAATAAGAAACTGAATATCGAAGTGTCCACAATTAGAGATAAACATAGTGAGTTACAGGAACGTTGTAATGAATTGACGAGTGCACGAGATGAGAAGATCAGTGGTCTTGAGGAACATGTACGTGCGGGAGAAGTTGAAGTTGAAGAACTGCGAAAGAGAATTGAAGAAGAAAAGAACGAACGGTCAAAGTTGGAGTCGGAGCTGGAAAATGGTCAAGTTGAGGCGTCGTTAGGCAACGCAGAAGAACTGCAGAGAATTATACTAGAGAAAGAGACGACAAATGTAGATTTGATACGAGACATTGAGCAATTGAACAGTGAGAAAACGGAACTGCAGGAAAAACTGCAACAAGCACTTACGACCGAGACGAGTAATAATGAAATTGGCGATAAACTTGCAGAACTTGAGACAGGCATAGAAGAAAGGGAATCACAAATCGCTGCATTGAAACGCGAAGCCATTGAAGCAGACGCGGAGAAAAATAATCTACAACAAAATCTACAACTTGCATTGACCAGAACCAGTGAACTGAAACAAGAACTGAAAACCGCCCAAGATAAAAACAATGAATTTCAACGGGAGTTAAAATTGCTTCAAAGCCAGCCAGTTGGAATGACAGCGAAAGAGCAAACTCCACTGGAAGTGGAAACTGCGGAGAAGAAATTTTTCCCGTCGGTTTATGCACAACAAGACAACGAGGGACTGACCGACGCACAACGACTTAAGAAAGAACTCGAAGGAGGTGTAAAGCAATATATCGAGAAAATGCAAAAACGAGTCGCAGAACTGGAAGAACACAATGAGAAAATTGAAATTGAACTTCGACAACACAAGTCCGAAATCGAGTCAAGCGATTTTGCATTGAGAATCAACGCCGAACTCAAGGCCAAAATTGAATCTCAAGATGACACAATAGCAGAATTACGGGCGAGTAATGAGAGGTTTAAAATTGAACTGAAAGAAAAACAGTCGGAAATCGAGTTGGCCAATAATGCAAAAGATCGAAAGGCAAGAATGATTGAGATACTGGAAGCGAAAGTTACAGAGCTGGAAACAAAGTCGAAGATATTTGAACAGCAGCCGAAAGAACGCGAGGGTGAGTTGGAACGAGAGAATAAAAAGTTAACGACGGAAGTCCAAGAACTGCAGAACAAAATAGCGGATTTGGAGGCGCAGACGAGAGGCCTTGCGCGTGTGCGGACAGACAGTGCCAGCAAGCGCACAGAGGTTGCTAACATTCGAAAAAAGCTGGCAGAGATGGATAGCGAGTTACGCAAAACACCCCAAAGACGAGTGCCTATCGAAATGCTTTATGGGCCGTCAGTTACTGAGCCATCACAACAAAAAATATTAACAGAGACTGACGGGACAAACGGCGAACCAGCTACAAACGGCGAACCTCCGCTGGTGATTAAGCGAAACAAGCCCCAAATCGGACAAATTCCGAGACATTTTCGACACTCTTACGCTGGTGGTACATATCCTAAACCATTTGTCCCAGTACCAGAAACCAAGCACGAAACAACAATACCAGAACAAGCAACAACTCGAGATGACTCCGTTTTTCATTCCCCAGCTGATGGCGAGCGCCGTAACTCGTTCCAGTCAGACACCAGTGGAGAAAGCGAAGCCAGTGGGAGCAGTGAAGGAGCGCCGAGCTTTCTACGTCGGCCGATCAAACCATTCAGAGCAGGCGCCAAACCGTTCGGTGCTAGCGCTCCGAGGCCTTTTTATAAGTCGGTTGATGGTGAGGCTGGCAGTGCTACATCGCAAAATCGTCTCGCGCCGAGCTGGACCGAATACAGTCAGCAAACAACAACTAAGCAAGTGTGCTCTAGTGAGTTGCCTTCCGTTCACAGCGAGACCGAGCCAGAGAAATTAGTTGTGAAGGAGCAGCAATTGAGTGAAAGTCCCGTAAAGAGCGTGCAAGCGTCTCCAAGACAGCTTCCTGAGAACTGGTTGGAGTTCAGTACGGAATATGAAACACCACAGCCTGCTCCAAAAGAGGAACAAGGGGAAATTGCCTTAGATAATAGTCAAGAAGACACTTTTGAAAATAGCCCAGTGAGAGTTTGTGTGGTAAAAGATTTCGGAGAAGACAACAGTGATTCTAGAGATATCATTGATGAAACTTTCTCAGTATGTGAAGCGCCCAGCAAAAGTTTCGCTTTTCCAGACGAGTTGTTCAACGAAGCGGATAACTCGCAACGAAAGAAATTTCCAAACCGAGATTCGAAACCTGCAGGAAGACTGTGGTCTCCGCCGCCGAGAGAAGTTCCAGAAAAAACCGAAAAGTTTAATTACAAGACCTACATGAAATCTACGCTACGAACATCGAAAGCAACGAGGGAAGATGATTCCTATGTCACGCAACAACAAACGCGCCCGAGCCCCCAGGGAAAAGATCATTTGGAGCTGTTCACCAACAGAAATAGAAATGTTAAAACTTTTGTTCTTGAGACGAATAATGAAGAAAGCGGAGCGAAGGAGGGGGACGGAAAAACCTCCTCGGCAGAAGTAGCTGATAATTCCACAGAGGTAACGAAGCGGGAGAGTGTGAATTCACTGGTGAGTCAATGGAACAGACGCGTGTCAGTTAATCTCGAGGACATTTGAGTAAGACTAGGAGCTTATAGACATATTTAATATTTTAGATATTGCACAACTAGTGAATAATTCAACATTTTGAAACTTCAGAACATAGAACTTTACTCACGTTCTTATCAAAGTTTGATACATTTCTTAATATCACTTACTGGAGAAAATTGCCAAGTATTTTTCATTTTTTGTGCCAGACACAAACATCAAAAGGACAATGAGACTTGATATAGATGTTGTGTTTGTTGACACGAATGTGTTAATGGTATTTGCTCTACGGCTTAGCATTATATTGCAGATCAGCGAGCACAATATTTGCGTTTGAAATGAGTATTTTGTATACTTTGGGAAACGAATTTTTGATGTTCTTGAAATCGCAACAAATTTCCAAAAAGGTTTTGCTACTAACGTTTTGTAAATGTAAGGTTCGGTCCATACAAGGTTTTACTGCCTTAAAATGTTACAAGACTAACAGAGTGTTATGATAATGAACAACAAGACAATCAAAATACTTGACATGCCTTAAATTATTTTTGTTCTGTAGACTATGTTAATTTAGGCGTAATCTTTTTATCAGAGTTTATCGCTGACATGGCATTTCAATGAAACACTTTGCATGTTTATCTTGAGATAAAACAAAGGTAAAATAAAACGTTGAGCTCGTCAAATTTAATTGGCATTGCAACCTGTTGTGTTTGGTATTTAAAAGAATTTCTCTGTCAGATATTGTTCTTGTATTCGAGAGCTTTTAAAAGATCTATTAATAAACCCAATGAAATCCAAGGCCTTTTCCAAACATCAGCTTGTTCATACGCTTCTTTATTCAGTAGCGAACTCTTAGTAAATGCTTTCTAAAAAACTATATTCTGCGTCGCCCAGGGTTAACGATCAACAATTTGCTGTGCCCTAAAGTTGCTACTCAGCGCTCGAAACGAAAATTGTTTTGTTAACCCTTGGTTGATTTTATTAATGCTAATATATTCTTATTAGCGTTCGGGAAAATTGTTCCGTTTCCAATCCTATCAGTTTGTCGCAGTATGTTTGTCGGTACCCGTGGTACCTTCAACTAGTGTATGCTTCATTTAGACTGGTAACTTTTTCATTTTTAGTCAAACCGTTTGAGTCGACACGCAATTTATCAAATTTTCCGGAATAGCGCCGTGTATTACATACCTCACAATTTCTCTGGTTCTCACAGAATTAACATCAGAAAGTACAAGAAATCTTTTCTATCTGCTGAATTAAAAATTGATCAGATTACTTACAGTAAGCACTGGCTAGTTTTGTACAGAACAAAATGTTTGTCTTTTTTTAACCCTTTCCCTACTAAACCCCGATTTCAAATAAACCAAGAATGTCCTAACTTTCGAACCAGTTGACAAAACTCTAAAAAGTTACTATTCATTTTGTTTGTCTCGAAGAGTAGATTCTCAAAATGTTCATTGTTTCATGAAATTCGGAAGTTGACAATTTTCATAAAGTTTGATAAATTTACTAACTTGAAAAGTCAGGAGGGAAAGGGTTAAAGGAACTTTTTTCAGGCTCATTTCTGTCTTCTTTTTGTTTTTATTTTTCACGTGATTTGAACCTTAATATTCTTGTTTGTTCTTAATTAAAAAAAACAGTATATATTAGATCATCATCTTTGTTCAACTTGTGTTCCGTCTTAGTTAACAGGTGTTTAGTTTTTAAGAAGTTGGTGTTTAGTATTCTCCATGGTTTTTACATTTCGTATTGTAATAATATTTCAAAAGTATTGAGAATCTGTTTTTCAAGGTTTCCTGAAATAGTGGGAAAACTTGTCCCAAATGAAGGCAGACAGTGAGTATCCTATGTGTCGTTAAAGTTGACTAATTCAACTTAATTCAGTTCTTTATTCAGCATTGTCTTAAATAAAGTTCAATGGTTACAGTAAGGGTTTTCATATCTAGAACAGGTTAGGATGGTGAAAGATGGAGAACAAATAAAATGAAGGTGCTACAAGCAGGAGATCTTTCGAGTGACCACTACAGGTCTGCGAACTTCTCTTGCTCTAATTCTTTGTTTTCCCTTTCAGGACGGCAGCGTTGTGATAAAGAATATACAGTTTGAGGATGGGCTGTCACTTGGCTCACGAGAAGTCAGCATTTTGTGGAGGAGGATTAGTTGTTATCAAAGAATAGAGGTAAAATATGTACCTGGAATCATAGGAGCAGTTTTACAGTTGCTTTTTACAATACTACTGATTTCCAGAACTAATTCCTTAGTGTTTAGTGAGTGATCAATGCTCTTTAGTTTTACCCCAACGAAAACCCTTGAACGATATACACAGTTTCATCCCAATTGAATGGTGTGGTTGGTGGCCAGAAAGAACTGGCTCTGACCACTTGAAAGGGAAAGGGTTTAAGGCAAAAATTACTAGAATCTCCTGACATTCTGACAACAAGAAGCCCGAGTTCCTGAAGGAGGCGCGCGCGTATATTTTCCCGCCACAAGTCGCGAATTTCCCGCGTTTTGGTAGACCAGCTCGGGAGACTATTGGAGCGGCTCTTATCCTCAAGCAGGGCAAGTCTAGCCAGGACCAGCTCCACTCAAGAAATTACTGGTTGGACCGGACAGATCATTCAATGGAAAGCGACCTTAGTCTCTGGTCCCCAGAGAAGCAGTTAGTTTAGTTTTCCCGAGAGTCCTGTTGCCCAAAAGCAGCAATACTCAACGGAAATGATAACTACTACCTTGTTTCACAAGCGAACAGACGTTAATTATTTTGTTATAATAATATTGTAGACTTTAGTTTCAGATGAGAAAGCAAATTACCGCAAATTATTTGGCTAACGGGCAATAATTTAACAGTTGTTGCCTGCTCGGGATACACTTGAATTTCTTGGAGGCCAAGTGACTAAGAATCAACTAATAAAAAACCCAATTGAAGTAAAATATTTTAATACAACCAATAATCAGATGTCATGTTCTAAACATCTTCTTAGGTTGTCTCAGGACCCCCTGCCAAGTTGACTTTCGTAAATTTAACTGATACTGAGGTGAGTAAACGCCATCAGTTCATTTCACAGTGTCATCACATTCGATAGTTTGAATAGTTGTCAGTTAGTGTGCGGACTCAAGAGCAAGAGGTCCCCAGTTTGTTCCTTGGGGAAACCAGTGGCTGTTTTGACTTCTCTCTGCTCTGTGTGCCTTAAGCTTTAAAAACGAAAGAAATGAACGTCTTAATAAGAAACTGACAAGACATGTCAAGCGTGTTATATTGTCTTAACAATTTTCCATGTTTAAGGTCAGTGGATTTTTGCTTAAGATAGGTCAGGGACAGTCTGATGTGTAGCAGCATTATATGTAGTCATGCATTTGGAATATATTGTTTGAAAATGACTGGTTCACTTTCACCTTCTACAGCTGATATCAGTGTACAATGACAATGCACTCCCGGTACCCCTTGAGGTTCAGTTGTGTGACAGTTATGACTTCCTCACTTTCACCTTCCACAGCCAATATCAGTATACAATGACAATGCACTCCCGATACCCCTTGAGGTTCAGTTGTGTGACAATTGTGGAAACCCAACAGCTGAAGCGGGAATCAAAGTGGTGCTGAATGTGGACAAGGGAATAAAGGTGCGGATTTTCGCTATTTAGCACTCTTTTTTTCTATTTAGCACTCGCTGATAGAGTTCTATCTTTATAGAGTCGCTTCTTCATCTGCTTCATCATAAAATGCAAAGGTTTCAGGATCATTTTCTGTTCTGTTGTTGTAATCAACAATCTGCTTGTATTTCCCGAAATCTATGTGCCATTTCTCTTTAATTTGCGTCAAAGTTTTATCAGATTTGAAGCCAGCGTCACACATACTTGAAATATCACTCAAAATGGATTCTCACACTTGTAGCCATACTTCTTGTCGACCGAAGTTTATCGTACAGAGATTGTGCATTCCCCTGCAATCAATAACTTGCTATCGGTTTTTGTCCAGGTACTGCGTTCTCAGCTTTCTCAGATGAATCTGTCCAACTTAGCGTATGTGGCCTTGGTTCACACCACATCGTTGTCTAGCATGAAACGATTTATGGACTTATGAGAAACTGCAAACAGCAGTGTTATTATTTGCACGCGCCATTCTGGTATTTGTGTGCTTTATATCAAAAATACCATTGAACACAGGCTACCCAAGCTAATAATGCAACTTTTTTGTCCGTTTTATAACTGTTTCTGGAGTTCTTTGTACGTCCGACGTTTACTCTGCTACTACAAATCATAGGTAAACCACACATTGAGGTCGGTCAAGTTTGTTTCAACAAAGCCATATAGCAAGTTGCTGTTACTATAAGACGATTGAAGAATTTTTTCATACTTTCTCTTATAAACTAATTGGCCCATATGCTGTAGTTCACCCCATCGTAAGTCGGATTATAAGCGTGGTTAGCCTGTGGATTGCATGAAGGGCCTCATGGCGTAGGTAAGAAGCGACACAAAATTGAGGATTCGACTAGTGTGTGGTAAGCTTTATGACGACACTGTATTTTCACCGTACTTTATTTGCTCTCAGTCACCACCGAACCATCCATCCATCCCCATCATTCAGTATCACTGTCCCTCATTCAATATATTTTCTAACAGAGTTACCTCTAAACCTAGCTGTTGTTCACCATCACTTTCTTCCATCCTATTTCCGATACCGTAATCTCTGTAATAAGCTCTAGGGGGAGCTTATTTTGGGCAACCCATTTTTAGTGTATATGATAAGTATTATAAATTTGATGCAGTCTTGGGTACAAAATTTACGGTTTTCAAACTGAAGTATTGCTACCAATCCAACTAACAAGTAAAAACGTGACGACCGATTCAGAGAAAAGACGGTACAATATCAAGGATCTAGCGAGATCTGGAGAAACCCAGATCAATTCACATTTCACTGATTTTTGTATTGTTTTAGATTCAACATTGGGAAATCCGGTTCACTTGAATTCCGAATAGAAGTACTCCAGATTAGTGATTCAAATTGACAGGTCATCTTGCATCGCTTCGCTGGCATGTAGACATTCAAGTCTGAAGATAAACATTTCCTTGTAAGAAATATAGAGGGTCCATGGTCACGGTCCTTTTTCTTGTAATCACTATAATTATGATAATAATCTCCCAGATAATTTTGACTTTGTCTAATTCATTCAGAAATTTAACCAGATATCCCCAGCAAACGTGAGATGGATGCGTTTTATATTTCCATTGAACAAGAGAAAGCGAAAGAAATTATTCCCCGTGGATTTAGCTTGTTCAATCGGTGTGGAGAAATTGTTTTGTTGCGGATTATGGTCGAGAAACCAGGGCCGTAGCCAGTATGAGGCGAACCGAGGCACTTCTGCAGTTGCAGGGGTGCCGGGGGGAGCACGTGCCCC
>JANSTR010036119.1:0-13403 GCA_025434805.1 Antipathozoanthus remengesaui | reverse complement strand
ACTGCAGTATAACAGTTGCCCATCCAGCCCCTACTGACGTGCCCCTCATCACCAATCCTCTAATTGGTAAGTGACTGCAGTGTAACAGTTGCCCATCCACCTCCTACTGACGTGCCCCCCATCACTTTTCTAATGGTGGAGCCCTAAGCAGTGTAAAAACGATGAAATGAGGACAAACTAGTAGCCTGTTTAGCCTCTGACGAAAGACTATTCCGAACGAGAAAGACTTCTTAAGGGAATCAGGCTACAACTTGGTCTTGGAACAAAAATGCTATGCACGGATTCTTTACGATTCTTTACGATTGCATTGTGACAGAGCTCGCTTGGGTAAGCTTTTTCAGGGAAATAATTATACTCAGGTACTTCATTTTAGACTGATCTAAACATAAGCTTTTTTAAAAGTTGATTTGAGCGTCTTTCGGATGGGCTTGACAAGTTGAGTTGCTTTAGAATTCTAGCAGCCAGCGTAGCTTTTCATTCACGGTTTCCTCTTTGATAATGTTTAACTTTGTAAACAAACGGTTTTACGGTTAACAAGGTTAATTAAAGTGACGGCAACCAGAAAGCGATCCTTTCTTTCTCAGTATTGCGCCACAGGCAAATATATTTACACTCATTATAAAAACGTTGCACGTTGAGACTGAAGATTATTCTCCAAAATTTAGAACATCACCAAGGCGAATATAGCCTTTTTTTTAAAAGAACGTCAGGCTCAAAATCAGCCAAATTTAAGAACATGCTAAGAACATACCCGGGACTGAGAAATGGCCGAGAACTTAATTTTGTTAAATGATCAAAATAAAAGACTATCACTCTGGCGTAATAGATTCAAAACAAATGCTCACAATCAAAATATTTTAAATTTCTGTCCAAGGGCAGGAGACCTAATTTCAAACCCCTCAAAAGGTTTTTTGGGAGACAAAAAAAATCGTTCGCAGTTTAAATAAATGTAGAAAAACTTAACAAAGCATGATTTCCTTTGCATGTGTGTTTCTACTGCCCAGCTGTCTACTAGAAGTAATTTGTTTTATTCTACATGCGCACATTAATTCTTTTACTCCATGTCCCTATATCTCAATTGCCTCACCAACTCGAAATGTGGGGTTGCTATAGTTGTTTCGAAAACAATATATGCTGACTTTGTTTTAAATTAAAGATATCAGAACTGTTTTTTTTAAAATTTAGTTGGTAAAAGGCTTTTGTAGGCTCGATAAAGTATGGACACCCAGCTCTCAATGTCAGTGTCTTTCCGTTCTACTCTATAATTAAATTATACATATTTAGTGGTTTCTAGGCCCCAAGACTTCATTTTCTGTTTTACCAATTACTACATTTTTATTTTTTGTTCTACCAACACGTCCCAGAAAGTAATATACATGTGTAGTGGTTTCTTGTCCTCAAAACGTCTTTATTTGCTATTCTACCGACACGTCCAAGAAAGTAATACGACATCTTTAGTGGTTTCTAGGCCCCAAGACTTTATTTGCTGCCTTAACAGATCGTGTAACATTTTTTACAATCCATAGAGCCCTGTAGATTCAGTAAATTATTCCTATTAGGAATTTGATTGAAGAAACACAACCGCTTGTTCGGGACGTACCACAGATCCATTTCGATTTTAATGACATTCTGATCACTGGGGTCATCCATTTCACCCTTCTGAACTCTGTTATCAGCATACAGCAGAAGCCAGCGGCGGATACTAGCAGCCCGACCCACCCATCCGTAATGGATGTTTCCTGGCACGTCATTGTCACATGCATCGTCCACAGAGCGTCACGGTTCTTGAGCAATTAGTGGGACAATCTCCGCGAGTGAACGACTGAGTGCACTTGAAATCCCATGGCTTGCAGTTCCCAACAAGCTTTGCAAACATCACAAGACAGAGAATGTTGTATGACATCTTTGATCTCTGTTTGGTTTCTGTTCTGATTCATCTGTTTCATCAGCCAGTTGATAACATTCGGGCCACATCTGTGACAAAAAGATTAACTTGCTGGGAAGTATGAAGACGTATTTTCACACTGTACATGATTTTCAAAAGCTTCAGATATTCCGTGATTCATTGTTCATTGCTGTCTTGATCAACTATAGTAGAGAAATTGTACAATTTACGCCAATTTAAGAAAATGGATACAATTTCAGCCAAACTTAAAGATTTGTCCTTTTAAAGTATAAGATTACACTAAAAGACTCACTGACGAGAAATAAATACAATAAAATATTTTTACTTAGAGTAAATATGTGTCACTGAGTCATTTAGATAAGTCGTGATGAATAACAATTCAATAACAGATCCTGTGTTTGCATATATTAGACAATTTAATCTTTTGATCGACCGTTTTTCTCTGCCATAATTCCATAAAAACTTTCTTCATCCTTATAATTTCCTTGTTCTACTTTATTCCAATCAAATTTCAACGCGCTTTGCCCTCCAGTGGCTCAACATCTGCCGAAAACCAATGAAATAGAACAAACCTATTCAGTTGAACCGTGAACAGTTTTAAGCAATTTTCTAAAATATGTGGTAATTCATCAGCGCTGCTGCTTTATATTTATCTGCTGTGTTCCTGCGAAGTACACACGATCTCTGACAATACCAGAAATTTGAGAATTCAGATCGTGCAAATCTGAGGACCAATTTAATAGCATACAAATTTCAGTTCCCTTTCGTCATTGTCCCAAGGGCAAGAATCATCGGAAGGAGACTGAAGGATGTGGAGCCTGAGGAGATCTTTTAAACCATCTTATCTCGGTTGTTTCTTTAGAGTTTGGGAACAGTAAGTGTTTGCTTCTTTATATATCAGTTCGAACCGGCTGCAATTTCAAAATCAAATTATCCTTGTTGTTAATAATGTAAAAAAGTGCAATTTTGTGCTGGATTTATTCAGTGCAAGTAAATACACGTTTTGCTGAAACAGACATCCCGAGTCCACTGGTCCACAAAAATCTGAAAATTGAGCAAATAATATAATTGTCTTTATGGCCGATTAATCGCTACCGGAAGTATTATATTGAATTCGATACATTTTAGCCTATTTCAGCCTATTGCAAGATCAAGCTTCCTTGACAGTGATGGCCAGTTATACCGCCAAGACTATGAACACAGGAACTGTGTTTCGATATATTTATAAAAATACGCTTTAGAGCTGTGTATATTAAATTAAACTCGGTGATTGTTCACTCAAAGTTTTGAATGCTATGAGGCGTAGAAGTAGATGGTCGGAGAAGGTTGGGAGTTTGGTCAAACGATTGTCGACATAAAGTGTTTTTATACAAGACTAACTATATTTTCAAAATTTAAGAAGGGGTACTAACAATTGTACTAATCAAATTTGAACTAAAGTTGATTATCCGTCATGAATAGTTTCTAATAAGCATATTTCGATCCGACCCCCTCCCCTCCCCCTTCCTATGATTTTTTGTCTCCATTTTAAGCCTACACTTAGCTCCAAGTTAGTCAAGCGCATGTACATACTTCTTCAGTTGTGTTTTAAAGCATCTGATGTTGTTGTCATCATGTATAAATTATGAGAAAAATATGCCAATTAGCTTCTTTATTGAACTGTGTGGTAAAACATACCCAATTCTCAGACCTGCCTCCTGCTACTTGAGACGTAAAACAACGCACAAACTATCAAGTTATCAAAGACTATAATAACCTAGCTATTGACTGCATGTCCAGATCTACTAGTAGCCTCATTGTGATCGGCAAAAATATATGTCCATGACTTTTTTTATATAATAAACAAGATTTAGTAACATTAACGGTTCTTAAGGCCAAAAATTTCTTCGTCCCAAAACCCGGCCACAAAATAATGGCTGGTCAATAAAGAGTTTATTATTCGATGTTCTCTTCCCTCTCTTCTGATTGGCCGAGAGACTGCTACGTCACCGCAAATACCTGCCTACAAACAAGTGTCTGCTCATGCGCACTACTGCTTTCAGCATGTCCACTGCAGAGTATTCCGCTCATGCGCACTGAGTTTTTTTCACCTCTGCGAACATAGCAGCTGAGTCGTTTACTAGAGCTGTCGGAGACCGAGTATATTAAAACCAAAAACACGCTTCCTAACACCTTCTAGGAAAAATAATTTGTGAAATAAAAGCTGACTGGTCGAATGATAAATATCTTTTATTAGCCAAGTGCGAGGTCCGTACGGTAAGTTGTGGACCAAATTTTCCCTTCCTTTTAAGGCCCAAGCACAAAGCGCGCGGGCCACAAAAATTGGGAAGGAAAAAAAACACGAGGATCCATAATATACCTTACGGACTGAGAAAATCAAACGAGGCTAATAAGATATTTATAAATGGCTTTGTTAAAATAGGTAAAAAAACGTTTGTAAACAGGTAAATGATGGCCCGTCGAGAGCCAGAGGTCCGTACGGCAACTTACAGACTTGAAATTGACTAATCACAGCGCGATATCAAAATACTTAGATCAATATATTTTGCTCAACTTAGTCCAATAATTGCTTACTATCTTTCGAAATTATTGCCAATCCTTACTCACAGTTGCCCTTTGGCGCATGACCACATAACAAGTAGAAATGAACCGAACACGACACAACGAATACACATGTCATGACTTGGGATCGTGTTTAATTTTATTCAATAATCTAATAATTCTACATTTGTTTTGTTTTTGTAGAAATGCAAATCCCTACTCAAAGTTGTCACATCATTGCATATGACAATCATTTTCTGCACACATTTATTAACGATACTTCACGGTGACAAGGCTGATTAAAGTGTTCCTGTATAGAGTCCAGTGATTTCCTAAGTTAACACGTCCCTTTAACTTGAACTGTGTGCCACTCAGTATCTCTTTTTACAAGTGGAACAACCAGTAGTGCCCTGCAGATTGAGTGAGCTGATCCTGCTAAGAACCTCTCTACAGAAAGCTGATCTCCTGCTCGGGACGTCCCACAGATCGGTTCCAATTTTGATCGCATTCTGATCTGTCGGGTCATCCACTCCACCCTTCTGAACCAAGTGAGCAGCAAAAAGAAGAACCCAACGGCGTATGGTGGCAGCTCGACCGACCCAGCCGTAATGGATGTTTCCTGGCACGTCATAGTTCACGCATCGTCCGCAGAGCGTCACGGTTCGTCGGCAGTTGGTGGGACAGCCTCCGCGTGTGAACGACTGAGTGCACTTGAAGTCCCACGGCTTGCAGCTGGCAACAAGGGCGCGGAACTTTAAAAGACACGTGAAAGCGTTCCTTCGTGAGCTGCGACAATATTTGATGTCTTTATGATTTTTGTTTCGATTCATCTCGGAAATCAACCAGTGAGTGATGTCTGGTCCACATCTGTGACGAGCCGAAACAGGACAGTTAGGGGACAATAATAAGTGAAGCCCTTTGATGTAAATACAGTGGCTTCAACACAATAAACTCAATTCTGAAAAACGTTCGTCTCGAAGCCACTTGTTTAGTGCAATTCCGGAGTGAGTTTGAATAAGGTTCTTGGGCTCTCTGTGAAGAAGTGTCCACAATCCATTCCTACCTTCAATGGCAAAAGACACTTCTGGATATAATTACGCTGGATGCACGGAGGCGGAGCGTTTTCAGTCTTATTGAAAAAGGTTTTATGAATTCTTGCTTCAAAACATATGAATAAAAATGCCAGATGTAAGTATTTCAGTCCCTCTTAATGACAACATTTTTGTAAGAATAGTGAGGTTGAAATATATTTGCTTTATAAGATTGAAATTTTCCCATATTTCAAGTTTTTTATGCCTTGATCAACTGGTAACAATTTCGCCAATCAAGAAAAATGCATGATAACAATTGGCTGAATTACGGACTATAAATCAAGGATGAACGATCATAAAAGTCATCTTGCTTCTGAAGAACTTACAAAAGGTTTTATACTGATATATAAGCACTAAAAGACTGACTGGCGACAAATAAATAGAACAAGATATTTGTACTTATATACGTGGGAAGTTATGTAAGGAAGTCATTTTATAACAGCAGATCAGGATTTCTTAACATTGAATATAGTTTTACCTTTTTGCCGACCGCTTTTCTCTACCATTAAAATTCTCTTCATCCTCATAGCTTCCTTGTTCTACTTCAGTCTGGTCAACTTTCAACGCGGCTTTGCCCTCCAGTGGCCCAACATCTGCCGAATAGCAAAAGAAATAGCACAGTCCCTTTTTGAACCGCCGTGAACAATTTAGATGCTTATAGCGATTCATCTGCTGCTGTTATATATTTATTTTTCTGTAAACCTGTACAAGTGCATGCGATCTTCGGCAATTCTCGTAAAGTAATCACGGTATCCTTACCATGAATTTAAGAATTCAATTGATAATGCAAACTTGAGGACCAATTTAGTAGTACATCAATTTCAGTTACCTTCTAGTTGTTCTGGTGAAGAACCAAGACTTGTCAGTGTTCTAAGAGCAAGAAGCATCAGAAGGAGATTGAAGGATGTGCAGGAGATCTTTGAAGCCATCTTGTCTCGGCTGTTTCTTTGGAGTTTGGGAACAGTAAGTGTTTGCTTCCTTATATTTGCTCGACTTGCGAATTGCAAATCAGATTCTCTTTGGTAATAGATACATTTATTCGATTTATTAGGTAACAAGTACACACACGCTTTGCTGAAACGGACATCTTAGGAGCTCGTTCTGGTTCTAAGTGGAGTTCCGCAAAAATTAAGCTAATGGTTGTCTTTAATTATAACTTCTTTCGTTCTACAGTTTAGCCTGCTAAAAAATTTTTTGTAATATCTCCAAGAATTGAGTTTTCAAAAATATTTTGTAAAATGTATCAGATAAGTTGCGAGAGACTCATCACTTAGTGAGTGCTATGAAGCGTAGAAGTAGACGGCGGTTGGGGAGGGTGGGGAGTTTGCTCGAAGGATTCAGTTACCACAACTTCCGTGTTAAAAATATCAAAACGTTCAGGTATCACTATTAGTAAGATAAAGGTGGGCAAGAAAAATGTGTTTTTAACAATACCTATATTTCCAAGATTAAAGAAAGGGACTATAATCAAATTTGAATTAAAGCTAAATAGTCGCCTTGAGTAGTTTACGACGTTAGCACATATATATCCTATACCCGACTCATCCTGCCCCCTTCCTTTATCTTGTCTCTACTTCCAAATTACTTCCTTGTGTTTATTTAAGGTTTTCTCTTTGATAATGCGTAACTTTGTAATTTACTAATGTATGCGGATCGAATGGAAGGGACAGCAATTGGTCAAAATAGACAAATATAAATGTATAGGTCAAACAAACTGAATTTAGATTAAGCTTTTTAAATTATTCATATGTTTCAAGAAAAAAAGAAAATGTTTCTAAAAGGACCAATTTGTTGAAACTTCTTTTAATGTGTTTTAGGTGATTAGTAATAATTAGAAGCATTTTCAGCGATTTCAAAGACTACAAATTTCAAAACTTTCCAAGAGAACCCCAGCCGTCTCGATCCAAAAAATGTTCTGCGATCCATGTTAGGGAAGCCGAATATATCGATTTGTTCCACGAGAAACGTCAATCTGACGTTTGGGGGGGGGAGGGGGCGTCCTTGGCCGTGACGTTTCTCAGCGAAAGAACGTAGGAAAAATCGATAGTTTGGCAAATTAATTTATATACAAAGGCGAAATGCAGAAATGTAACATGTTATATCCATAAATAGTACCGAAAGTGGAAATATAACATCGCTATTGATATTTTTAAAATAATATATTGTAGTCTTGCGTATCTTGAGTGTAGCAGATGTCATTATTATGCCAGATCGAGTCACGCTCGGTTGGGTTGCGTACAGTAAACTGTCCGTGGCGTGCGGACAGTTTGTGCTTTACTATTGTGATTGTTTTATCGTATATGCATTTGGTACATCTTCATACATACAACATAAAGGTCAAACCGAATTGATTGTTTCAAATAGAATTATCCATAAATCACCTGACGTTTCTAAAGGGGGGTGGGGGGTTGCCAGAGAAACATCAGATTGACGTTTCTCGTGGAACAAATCGTCACTAAATCGTGTATATCGTCACTAAACTGTAATGTTCTTGAAAATTTTTTGAATGAGTCCTCTGTGGTTCATATTGTTCTTATAGCAAGGATAGCCAAGAGCGGTTGGCGTCCTGCCCTTCTAAAAAAGATATTCTCAAACAGATTTCTAGACCAAGAGACAAAGAACATCTTAGGACTTTTGGAACATCTCAATTAAGAGCACTTGAAGCTGAAATAAAAGTCTATCAGTCTGGCGTAATAGCTTCAAAACATTGCTCACAATCAAACGAATTTAATTTTCTGTTCAAGGGCAGGAGGCCTAATCTTGCTTCAACGAAAACCGTTTCTTAACCTTTACGTATAGGGGGGAGGAGGGGGGAGGAGTTATTTCGAACCCCTTCCCCCACCAATGGTTTTTGGGCCAAAAAAATGTCGCTTACAGCTATTACAATGAAACTTTCAGTAACTGTACAGTGCCGTGGCCAGTATGAGACAAACCGAATCATTCGCTTCAGTAATTTTTCATTTTCTCCATTTAAGGGAGAAAGTTAAACACTACAAACAAATAAAGAAACCAAGAAATGATAAATGTTTATACAGTATTTTAAGTTCCCAGCAGACTAAATTTTAGGTAAGAAATACTTAGGCGCGAAAACGATTGCTGAATCCACGCAAAGTATGAGCCTAAATACGTACTGAGCAAGAGAATTTAACAATGAACATTCCCTGTAGTCATAATTATTTGCTGGCTAAGGCCCTGCTGTAGTGAGAAATTTTTTGACGTTAATTAGGTGACTTCGGCTTGTATAAGTTATGAAAATATGCAGATTAGGTCGTTAATTCGGAAATCGCACATTTTGCAGAATAAACGCTCTTGAACTTGACAGCAACATCATATCCGTCTTTGCTCATAGTTACCATGAGAATTAATTAACGACAACAATTTTGGACGAAAATTACGGAGGCTCCAATTAACCCCCTCCCCCCAACCTTTTTATATTTTTGTTCGGAGCCCATACTAGAAGCAATTCGTTTTATTGTACCCACTAATCCTTTTTACTGTATGTCCCTATATCTCAATTGCCTCCCCAACTCGAAATGTGAGGTTGATAGCGTTGCTTCGCTAACAATATATGCTGATTTCGTTTTAAAGATATATCAGAACTGGTTTTTTTTATCAATTTAGTTGGTAAAAGGCTGTTGTAGGCTTGATAAGTATGGACGTCCAGCTCTCAATGTCAGTGTCTTTCCGTTCTAGCTATTCTAGTATTAAAATATATATGTTTAGATAAAATATTATTAAAAGGCTAAAAGTTTGATGAAATTTAAATCCAAACGTTTTCGATTAGAAAGTCATCATCAGGGAATAAGTCATCATCAGGAAATTCCCTGATGATGACTTTTTAGTCGAAAACGTTTGGATTTAAATTTCATCAAACATTTAGCCTTTTAATCATATTTTATCTATTTTAGCGATTATTATGACATATATGTTTAGACTTTAGTGGTTTCTAGGCCCCAAGACGTTATTTTTAGTGCTATTCTACCAACACGTACCAGAAAGTATTACTATATCTCTACTGAGTGGCTTCTGGGCCCCAAGGCCAAGACTTTATTTGCTGTTCTCACCAACATGTTTCAGAAAATCATTCTACATCTTTAGTGGTTTCTAGACCCCAAGACTATATTTGCTGCCCTTAATAGATTGTGTCACATTTCTTACAACCCGTAGTGCCCTGTAGATTCAGTAAACTCATCCTGTTAAGAACTTCTCTGCAGAAACACGACCGCTTGTTCGGGACATCCCACAGATCCATTCCGATTTTAATGGCATTCTGATCCCTGGGGTCATCCACTCCACCCTTCTGAACTCTGTCAGCAGCATACAGCAGAAGCCAGCGGCGGATACTAGCAGCTCGACCCACCCATCCGTAATGGATGTTTCCTGGTACGTCATAGTTCATGCATCGTCCGCAGAGAGTCACGGTTCTTGAGCAATTAGTTGGACAGTCTCCGCGAGTGAACGACTGAGTGCACTTGAAGTCCCATGGCTTGCAGTTCCCAATACGCTTTGCGAACTTCAGGAGACATCTGGGCCAGAGGAATGTTTTGTACCAGCTACGACAGTGTTTGATTTCTGTGTGGTTTTTGTTCTGATTCATCTGTTTCATCAGCCAGTTGGTAATATCCGGGCCACATCTGTGACAAGAAAGATCAAATTGCTGGAAAATTTTTGCTGGTGATAGTATTTTTACCCTAGGCCCTATACATGCGTTTTACAAGCTTCATTGTTGCTGCTGCCAATTATAAACTCTGATTGATATACACATCAAAAGAAACCCTTTTGAAGTTTGGTCTTTTGGTTCTTTTGTCGTTGGGGGCGTCCTAAAATTGATTTGACGTTAAGGGGTTACCCCCTCCCACCCCCTTCCCTTCCTTAACGTTCACTATTGTTTTGGCCTTTTTATATGTATATTAAAACTTGCTAATACAATTTACTTTGTACGCAGTGTACGAAGTTGAAACAATACAGTTTAATAAATACATAAATGAATTGGGAAATCTAAGATTAAATACAAGTGTATATTACATTCTTAAAATTACAAATAAATGGATAGCGTTTCCACTATTTAAAGCTTTTTTCCTTAACGTTCACTGGCAACCTCTGGTACCCAATGCATGGACGTTATAAAGCGGTGCCAAATCAATTTTAGGACACCCCCTTACTAGCACATACATATCAGATGTTTATCATATGGTCAGTTTAGTTCTGAACTGAGGTTTAGTGAAATTCTTGTTCGATGTATAGAAGTGTCTTCGACTTCGGTCTATTTATATTGCATCCAATGGCAGAAGTTGCTTCGGAATACGTTTAACACTGAAAACTGTTTTATCAATTCTGGGCTTGAAAAAAACAGAATGAAAATGATGCTCCGACGAAGGGCTTGCGCTCGAAACGTCAGCTTTCTTCCAAATTTACGGTGCGGAAAATTGTTTTCGTCAACCCTCGGTTGATTTTATCATACGTTATGACAATATATCTCTTGAATAAATGTTTCAATAAGTGTTTTGGAGCAAATCCAGAATACAGGGTCAGTTTTGATGCAATTTTCTATCAAGCGACTCGCTGGTGCAGCAGTAACGAAAAGTCTAGTTGACATATAAGGGACGGACCAGTTAATCTCGTGGGGGGAAGTGGAAGAATGACTTCTGAGCAATTTGTTTGTTGCTATAATAGGTATAACCATGCAGCACTTGATCAATGATCTGTTGGTTGCACAAGGAACGTGTATATTTTCTGCTCTAAGTAAATAGTTTTATTTTAAAGAACTATATAGACTGCGTCGGCGGGAAGGTAGAACGTATAATCAAATCAACCAATTATTGACGAAAACAATTTTTTCTGCGCGGTTGGGTTGGATGATAGCCGACTTTTTCGAGCCTAAGACCTTCTTAGGAGCATCTATCATTATCTCCAAAGAACGGCTTACGCTCGAAACGTCAGCTTTCTTCCAACCTTTACGGCGCGGAAAATTGTTTTCGTCAACCCTTGGTTGATTTTATTATATGTATATTTTGTAGCTTGGATGCTCACGTTGCGAAACTTAAGTAATATTGCATCAAAAGTGGTCTAATATATGTACTGATTGCAGGGACGTTTAGTAAGGGTTTTAATTTTGTATATATCTATATGTAAAATTTTCTGTTAAGTACGAGTAATTTTGCATTATTATCCAAGGAGTGTGCTTGTCAATTCTGCAATCCCTAGGGATCCGACGAGTTCCTCTCATTTACACTTGTGTCTGTAAAGCAGAAGACCAATAAATGAAAAACGGTACATTAAAGTTGAAAAATAAAGTTTTTCGAGGCACCTAGCTCGTCGTCATTTGCTATGTCTGTACTTAGTAGAAGATAAATCGTGTTCTTAACTTCTCGTGCTATTTCGGTAACTGGAGTCAGTGTCCAGGAATTTGAGCGCTGGAGGATAATTGTCATATTCAAAACAAAGAAACAGTTTAGAACCCAACAAGGATGTCCACAGCCTCGAAACTGAGCATTCGCGTCCATTTTAACCTGAACTCAGGCTTTAAAAAATAAATTACATAAAACACACATAGCAACAACATACTAGTCTTAATTGTTTACACCAATAGAATCTCTGGTTAGTTTCCAAATAAACGAGATTTTCTACATTTGCGTGTGAGCTAAATGATTGGATATATAGTTCAACTAAAACTTGATTTGTTGTGTGTTCGCATTGATAGTAAAACATGTGTTATTCAAACCCAATATAATCGTTACCCTTAATCGCTTATTTTGCTCTGACCAAAAACCAACATCATCAGCCTTAGATCTATCCTGTTATATGATTATGTTTAGTTTGCCGTGCATAGACGGAAGAGATAGAAAAAGAAACAAAGGAAAGAGTGAGCTTTTTAGCCAATTCCATTATTAACTACGGTTCCATTAACAATGTTTGGAAAGGCTCTTGAAAAACGCCTCCCTGTACTGTGGCAAAGAAATTGCTATGTGCGCCTTGTGAATATTCTTTTGAGCCTGAGATAATAAACAAGAAAACGGCTTCAAAATAAAGGGATACGTGCAGATAAATCGACTTTTAAACTTTTGCCGTACTGTAATTCTTGTCGGACGCTGAAATTAACTACATATTCTGCATACTTTGCCGACACTGTAATTAGTTTGCTTTGTGTTTGAGGTGCTGAAATACATGACTTTGTGTTTCATTTGTTAAATTATATTGGCCAAGCATCTGATTCAATTCTAACTTCTGGCCCATAGAACCTCCAAAATTATGTCTTCCTTCTCATGATCAATAACAGGTCTCTGCGAACTCAACTTTCTTTTCATCGAAAGTTGTTGTGATAGACTGAGGGTCGTAATGGGGTTAACTGTTAACTGAGAAACAGGCGAAAAAATTAACTGTTAGCTGAGAATTGTGCATTTTTTTAGCTGTTAACTGATATTTATGAGATAACTGTTAACTGATATTTTAGATTCCTGACAGATCTGACAATACGTTTTAAAACACGGTAACTGTTTCCAATTAGTTTTGACTCCTCTCTTCAGTGACTTTTATACATGTTGATGTAATAAAGTTGACCTTTGATCAGAGCCCCGCCGACCTGATCACATGATCACGTGTGATCAGCATTTCCTCGCGTGTTCATGTCGTTAATGGGAGCTGGCAGTGTGACATTTTAATATGAGTATCGTTAAAGTTATTGTTAGTTTTTACAAAAAAGGCGAGGAAGTAGCTTTCGAACGCCATCGAAGTCAGGTGCCCGTTGACTTGAGCTCCAGCAACACTGTACTCAATTTAAAGCGACATTTGAAGGATTTTCTTGGTTTAACAGAACAGGCATCGAAGTATGGCCTGGGGAGTTTTGACTTAAAACTCTATAGACTGTC
>JANSTR010036008.1:0-13405 GCA_025434805.1 Antipathozoanthus remengesaui | reverse complement strand
GCTAACCTGGAAAGTTAAAGCGAGCGCGCGAAAGCCATTTCAGTGCTCTGTCAACCGACTGGTGAGCCACAACTTTTCGCGGGAGAGTTTGAGGGCGCGCGGCTCAAGTTGAGTGCAATTCAACGCTGAATAAGCAATAGTGCAATTCCACGTTAAATATGTCCTCCTCAATTGGTCGATTAGTTAATCAGCTTGCGTGATTCATCCCTGCTATGCAGTTCTGATGTATACTGTTCTCTGTCTTCAATCTTTGTAAACAATTAAATGTAAAGTGTAGGAACTCGTTAAACCCTCTGTGAGTTGTATTCCTGCACTTTCCACACTGTTCTATCCTTGTGAATTTTTTTTCTTACAAAAATGTCGAAATAAAGAAAACTGTTAAACTGTTAAATATTCTTGGTTTTTTGCATGTGATAAAATTGTGGGCAAAGCGTATGCACAGGACAAGCACTAGACGAAAAAAATACAAAAATAAAGAAACAGAGCTTGACTACAGACTTGACAAAAGATTGTAGAGATTAAACAACCAACTCACCGACAATATTGTGGTGCTGGCCATATAGGATCTTGATTGCATCGTGCCGCTCGATTTGTTCCAGACCACGGATTATGTCACCTATCATTGTGTTTCCTCGTGCCTTGGATAACCATTCCAGCGTAAGTTTAGTGGGACTCCGCCAGTTTGATTATCCAGGGCCGAGAGGCTCAAAACTGTCACAAATGTCGTGATTTATACTAAGTCGTGAAGCAAGTAACCGCCAATTACCAACTCCGCTGATGTTTCTGTCCAGTTGTTTCTCCATCTCATTGAAAATATCAGAATTAAACCCAACTGAATCGACAACCATAGAGTTATCTGTATAACAACAGAAAGAGTTTAGAATCAGTACAAATGCATTCAAGGTCAAGTGTTCCAGAACAAGATTCCTGATGTTGAACTGCTAACCGGTTGTCCTCCCCCCTCCTAAAATATATCCACCTTTCTTTCTTTGGCCTTTTTATTCCAAAACGCTACAAAGAATAGATATATCTAGTGTGCAAAAATATCAGGCGCATAGCCAGGAGGTGCCTACACACCCTTCCACAACTGTACGTCTAAGTGATATAGTCCTTCAAATACTGAGGTTTCCTGAGGGTGTGTCCACTTGTTCGTGGTGTATACTCGGTTGGCCGTGGCACGATGTTTCCTTGTCTCCTGGTGCAACAGAACAGTCAGAGTTGTATCCTTCCTGCCTGGAGACTACTGCTGCTGCTGTGCTTGGGCTGTCTCCTGCAGGGGTGGTATAATTATGATTGCATGTTCTGAAGTCACCTCCGTACTCGGTGGGAAAGTGTTTTCACACACATCTGGGTTGGGCACCTCTTTAATTTGTTGTAGATGCCGTCTGTTGCGCCTGTAGACACTATCATCCTCTGTCTTCACAACGTATGACCGGACGTTCGTCTTTGATTCTACTCTGGCCATTTTCCAAGGTTTGTGCTTGTCTGCGAGCGTGAGTGGTTAATCTGCACAACATCACCCTTCTGGAGCTCCTTTAGCGCTCTTGCTCCTTGGCTGTATTTCTGTTTTGCCTTCTGTGCTTTGAGGTAGTGGTTGGTATGCCTTGGTAGTGCCAGTTTCAACAACTTGTGGGAGGTGGGTAGTAGTGTTCTAGTTCGGCGACATGCTGGCGACGTTCCCAGGATTTCACTGGGAGTGTTTCGCCAATCAAGTAGGGCAAGGTGTGGGTCGCTTTTGGATCTGGCTGCTTTTTGTAACAGTCGCTTTGCAACCTTCACTGCATTCTCGACCTTCCCATTCGATTATGGGTAGCCTGGTGAACTGGTTACATGTTCGAAACCATAGAGCCCTGGCATCGTGATATAAACTCAGTTAGTTCACTGTTCATTCCTGGCCAGTATACCATCTCCCTCTGGTAAATATGCTCGACTTCGGGAGTCAGCCTGGTACATGTGTATTCCATTCTTGTATATTACTTGCAAGTCAAACTTCTGGAGTCGAAGCATCATTCACTGTAGTCGTTTTGGTGCATTGAGGAGACTTTTCTTCATTCTGCTTTCAAAGGGTTTGTGATCTGTCTCGATTTTCACTTTGCGACCATATATGTACTGTTCAAACTTCTCTGCTCCTTACATTATGGCCAGCATCTCTTTTTCGATCTGCGCGTACTGTTGTTCAGTTGGTGTGAGGGATCGTGAAGGATACGTGACTGGCTGGCCATCCTGCATTAGACAAGCACCAAGGCCTTTTTCTGAAGCATCACCCTGGAGTTCAAGTTCCTGGCTTGGGTCTGTCAGTACTGGCGGGGATGACAGAATTTCTTTGATTCTAGTGAAACACTGTCCTTTTACTTGATCATTCCACTCAAAAGTGGTGTCCTGAATTAGCTCTCTCAAAGATGCTGTGACATTGCACAAGTTGGGCGCAAACCTCTTCAGATAATTTACAGAGCCCAGGATTCGTCGGACACCCTGTTTGTCTGTTGGCGGTGGCATGTGTTGAATGGCATCTACTTTCACTGGATCGGGTTTCAGCCCCTCTGCAGATATTACATGGCCCATGAAAGTCACTTCTTGGCATCTGAATTTGATTTTGTGTTTGTTGAGCTTGATGCCCTTTTCTCCACAGCAGTCAAGAAGCATGACGAGTTTGCAATTATGATCTGCGATGGCTTCTGCATGGGTTTCCCCAACTCCATAAACTAGTGTGTCGTCGAGTATCGGCTGTACTCCCTCTAGCCCCCCAAGGCATTGATGAGGTGCCGTTGAAACTCTTCTGAGGCCGGTGCTATCCCGAAAGGCATTCTTTTCCACCCGTAACATCACCAAGGAGAACCAAAGGCTGTCAGAAGGCTGCTCTCCTGGTGTAGAGGTACATGCCAGAAACCGTTCTTGGCGTCAACAACTGTGAACACTTTGGCCTTGGGCAGCTCAGGCACTACATCTTCGATTACTGGAAGCGGGTAGTGATCTCTCTTCAGTGCTTTGTTTAGTGGTTTTGGATCAATACACAATCTGTTGGCTCATTGACTGATCCAGGATGTCCAGACTTACGAGTCTGTTCAGTTCCTCTCTCAATTGGCCCTTCAGTATAACAGGAATTTTCCTTACTGGGAGCTCTACTGGTGGGACAGTCGGATCTACCTCTAGATGTATTTCGTCCTTAAGTTTTCCTTCACCAGTGAACACATCTTCATACCGAGCAAACATACTTGCTTCTGTCAACTCCTGTTGTGCTTGCAGTGCTAACAACAACACATTCTCAGTATTCACAATCATAAATTTCAACCGTTGGATATTTTCTGCCCCTAACAGAGGTTTGTGGCCTTGCTCAATAACCACAAACTCTATTATGTTCTTTCCTGGTTCTTGGGGTTCATGGCCTCAACTCTAAGTTTCCCTGTGGCCTTCATTTCGGACTTGTTGAACAGGCACCAGTGTGGTTGGAGTGTTGACGAGACGTCGGCATTGCGGATCATTGAATACTTTGTGGTATATATGCAAAGGCAAAATATTAATAGTTACACGACAGTCTAACTGGAATTTCACTTCAGTTTTATTCAACACCATGTGGGCATAAATTCTCTTTGAAAACTGCTCTGTCTCCAGTGCATAGACGGTTGCTTTCTCTGTTACAGTGAAGACATAATCACTGTCTTCGCTGTCACTTTCATTAAGTTCATCCAGGTCGTTCACTTGAGATTTTGTTGACGGGGTAAGCTACACAATGCAGCAAAGTGGTTTTGTTTGCCACAATTTGTGCATCTTTTTCCCCAGGCAGGACACTCTTCTTTTTTCTTTTCCAGTGAGTTCTTGCACAGAATTTGCATTTAATAACATTTTCACGGTCATGTGACGATGGTCGGCCATCTTGTCGTTTTTGTCCTCGAGGATTTTGACGTAGCAGGCGTATATGTCTTTAACTCGCTGAGCTGTACATTCACTAACTCTACATATATCTATGCAGTTATCAAGAGTAAGATCGCGCTTCTGTAAGAGTTTTTTTCTGTAACTGTTTTCTCTTGCTCCAACGACAATTCTGTGCAGCAACAACCTGATTCAATCGACTCACCTTGCTCTTGAACTCGCTTGTAGCGTTCAAAGATTTCGTTAGTCTCCCCTACGTAGAACGCTTCCAGCTTTTGGAGAACGATATCGATGTCTTGTCTCTCGTCTTCATTTGCAAACGCAAGGCCTTCAAATGTCGCGAGCGCCTCTGGTCCGATACAGGTCAGAAGAGTCGCCGTTCAGAGTTCTATTTATTCGTGCCTGAGCCGTGAAGCTATCTCATAGTTGTTCCACAACAATCTGAACAGTTTCCAGTTCGTGGCAAGGTTGCCCTTTGAGGCGCGGTATTGCAGAATATACAGTCTGTACTCTACGAATATAAAGTGTATAGATATACAGTATATACTGGAAATTCAGTATAATTATGTATACACAATATACACCAATAGTATAAACTGTATATTCTACAAGCATATAAACGATGCACAATATACACAAATATACACAGTGTATATGTCTGAAGTGTATATTGTGTCTATAGTGTATATTATGAGAAATTTGAGAGAATGGACAAGCGTCTATTTTGTATATTGTGTATATTGTGTATAATTAGACACAATATACACGGTGTATATGTCTAAAGTGTATATTATCGATAGTGTACGTATATTCTGGGAAATTTGAGAGAACGGACACGTGTCTATTCTGTATATTATGTCTAATTAGATACAATATACACCATGTATATGTATAAAGTGTATATTGTGTTTATAGTGTACACTTTAAATTATCAGTTCACGAGAACTGCTTTCCACACAGAGAGCACAAAACATACATCCTTCTTGCTTGATATCACGAGAAAACTAAACGCAGTTCATATTCACTCTCTGCTTTATAACAACTAACTTACTCCATATTTCCTCCTCCTCCTCCTCATTTTCACTTCCTTCCTTCCTTAATTTTGTTTATTTTTATTTGTTGCCTGGTCTCCAATCAGTAAAGATGTCCGAGTTACTACGTAGGAACCATGGTTTTCTGCAGTTCTTGAATAGCACACCATCTTCCCACCAGAAGAAAATTTTATTGATGTCTGCTACTCCAGAGCAAGTGCATGCCATTTATGAGGTCTGTTATAATGTGCTAACAGGACCCACTTCTAGTACAGAAGAGCAACGAAATAGACTCTTGCCATATAAAAAAGAACTAATACACTTGGGAGATTCGCATATTCCATTCAAACAAAAGAGGCAGGTTTTAGTGCAGCATGGAGCACGATTCATCCAAAAGTCTCCTCAGTCCTCTACTGGATGAACTCAGTGTAATTCTGCTATGAATGTCAGTAGCGATAAGGAGATGTCTCATACCAAGCCTGCATTCAACCAGTAAGGACATGAAGATCAGACTTGGAAGAGACTGCAGATGATGAGAGTTATAATTCCTCTGACAGCCAAGAGAGTGCAACAAAGCGCACAGATCTAGACTATGATAACGAAGAGGATGAGACTGATGAAGAATTAGATCACGAAAAGCAACGTATGTTTAAGGTGATATTGAATAAATTATCACAGGCTGTTTCCAAAGAAGATGCATCCGAGCTTTTACGCAGTATTGCAACCTCGAAGGACATTTTATTTTGGACCAGTAAAGGAGAAATGCTGTATCACAAACGACGTATTCCTTTTACGGACATGACCCACCTCATCGAGTTCTACTTTTACCAAAAAACATAGATGTCAGCTGACCAAGAGGGTTAAACACTTTTGCTGACGGGATTGCCGAAGTCGGTATTAATAAGAAATTGGTGCGCAATAAAAACCTCTTACCTAGACTGATTCTTCGAGAGAAGGAAATTGAAAATAAGCAAAACACAGAAACAGATGATGATGATGCCAGCGACACTGATGACATGAGTGAAGAAGAATCTGACCAGTCAAAAGAAGATGGTGAAGATGAAATGAATAGCGAAGGCGAGGAACATGATGAGCAATTAGATGGAGTTGATGAGGATGATCAAGAAAGTGAAGGTGGTCATGACGGTGATCATGATGACAAATGGAAAGCATGGCCTGGGGCACTCATGCATGTCTGACATGATGTCCAGCGTCCCCACCTGACCGAAAGTTGGATATCATACCAAGGTAGAGGAGTGAGAATTATAAAAGAATCCACTTTCTCCTCTAAAGTCTTATTGCTTCTTTCAACAATCTATAAATCTCTTCCTTAATTAGTGGCCATAGCACCCTTTTGGTTGAATTGGTTAAAGCTATCAGCTACTGCATCCCTTACACGCCATTACAACATATGCTAATATTATTATTATTATTATTATTATTATTATTATTATTATTATTATTATTATTATATTATTATTATTATTATACGAAAATATGAAACGCTACCTTCAACATGATACTTGTCTAGTGTCATGAGAACATCCTTTCGGCTCATAACTGTCAAGTGAGCCTTCAGTTCCCTGACAGAAAAGTTAGGGATTTTGGCCGTTATATATCTGAACAGAAGCTGTGTTGGACTCTGGGTTGAATACATCTCAAACTGGTTCAAGGTGTCCCTCGGGATTTTGAGTTCACTTCCCAGATTCCACCACGAACCTATGCTACCACGGCCACTATCAAGTCTCAGTGCAAGGCAGTCAAGTAGTGTTCCATTCTTTGTCACAGTATCAGCAACATTTGCAGAGACATCACACCCTGAAAGAAGTTAGTGTGTTTTTGTAAAGTTTACGTAATATTTGAAGAAAATGACAGACTTCTTGAATCCAACTGTTTTAAAATACAGTCCTGTAATCAACATTATTATTATTATTATTATTATTATTATTAAAGTTATTAATATTATTATTATTGTTATTACGATTATGATTATTATTTACAACTATTGATCTTCTTTGGCAACCTATACATCTAATTGTATTCTTGTAACAAATAGGGGGAATGGGATGTGGATTAGTAATGTGGGATGATAAAGTCACTGTTTAATATGTGTGATAATTCATTCGCCGTTATCCCATGAACTGCATGTAATTCACGTGAAGATTATAAGAGGCCTGGACAATTAAGGGGGACAGGTGGGATGTCCTTTTCTTGCTTCTCCAGTGCTCAACAACTTCTGAAGTGATGTTACATGTACAGTCGATAGCCGTTTTATTAGAAATTGAAATCATTTTTTTATATACAAATTAGTCTTGACAATCAGCCACAGCATATTTTATATTACAGTAGAACATACCTAGTATTTTTCACATGCTTTTTTGTAGGGAATGAGTGTGTGTCCATATCACAATAGAGAATTGCATACCACATATTATCATTGTGCTCAACCAATAAAAATGTTTATAAGGATTCTGTACTTTCAGCTTAAAATTGTGTTACTTTTTTACAGTGACAATGTTCTAAAAGAAAGGGTTTAATTTAGTTTGAATTATTTGGTTCATCACAGATTAACACATGTGTACAATATTTGAAAATAAACAACAAAAACAAAAAAAAAATCAGAAAAAGAAAACAGAGTGCGACAGAGATAATTGGTAACAGGACATGGTCCCAATTGATAACCCACCCTTACAGTACAAGTAAAAAATGATTAAAAACCGTACATATCTAAAATAGAAATAGAGGACATTAAGGATGTTTTCATGGTGGCTGGTAGGAGGGAAGCTCATGCTCAAGTAGTGGCTAGACAGTGCTTTTCAGAGACGGAAGGCTAGTACAATTCGTAAGAGCTCAGGGGAACATTGTTCCATATAATAACTGAACATAAGAAAGAGGATCTAAAGTAAGTCTGACGGTGAGTAGTGATAACATTGTGAAATTGTTAGCATTGGAATTGCGAGTATTCTAGTGGTGGGTTGCTGGAGTAAAGAATTTTGTGTGATCAGTGTTCATGAGACTGGATTTGAGCTAAAAAACCAGAGTCAGATCATGTATTTCTCTTCGATATTCCACGGGCAGGAGTTTTGGATATGCAAGTCCGTCCACATAACAGCAATCATGTGGATAAACGTATGATAAAATCAACCGAGGGTTGACGAAAACAATTTTCCGCGCCGTAAATTTGGAAGAAAGCTGACGTTTCGAGCGCAAGCCCTTCGTCGGAGCATCAGTGGTTTCTAAAGCAAAATATATTTAGGTTTTGCTGCGCAGTCACACAATTAGTTTACTGTCTTTACTGTACATACCACCACAGAAAACCCAGTTTAGTCTTTCAGTGTTCCCTTAGCTGTGTCAACCTACAAAATAGTATTTTGATTTTATGCAAATATATGCTAATATGAGAAGGTTTTAAAAATGTAAATTAAATGGGTTATATCCTGCAGTAGCACAGCTCAGCCTTTTGGTCAGTTGTACATACAGTACGCCTGTATTGTTATCTCATTGTTGGACAAATTGCTGCGCGGTAACCTGTCAAGCAATTATTTTGTCAGTTTCATGTCTTAAAACACTTTACAATGCTCGAGTATCTTTCTCTGATTCTGTAGAAGGCCGAGCATGATTCTAAACTTGTCCCCACCCCTCTAGGATGACAGGTCCAAAACTATCTTGCCAAAGGAAAGCGAAGAGGCCAGGGGGGTGCTGGATAGTGAAAGACAAAGCAAAGACAGCCTGCTAAGAGAGCGCTCTGACACTAAAAGTCCAGTGAAAGCCACATCCAAGGAGCCCATCAGATCTGCCAGGAGCGATCGGCAGCTGGACAAGGGTCAAGTGAAGGCGGATAAGTTGGAGAAAGGCAAATCAGGAGGAAAGTTGGTGCCAGAGAAACCTGAGAGGACCAGATCAGGCTCAATGCAAAAAAGCGGAGGGCGGAGAATGTCCAGGATCGAGAAAGATATTAGGTGTAAGTTAGTTTGAAGGGTTTGTTAGATGTTAAGGAACAGCCGAATGTGACTTTACGAGGTCTCAGGAATGTAATTTACGTCATATTTGCGAGGAAAAAGTAAATATTAGCTCTTAGTTATAGTTTTTAAAACACTATAGACTGCGTCGGTGGGTAGGTAAAACGTATAATAGAACAACCAAGGGTTGACAAAACAATTTTCCACGCCGTAAGATTGGAAGAAAGCTAAAAAAAGATTAATCGATACAAAATAAAAAAACGATTAATCGTTGTCACAGTTCTCAAGATTTATTCAAACTACCTCGACAACAAACACGATACATCTTTAAAAGTTGAAAAAGCACTAGGAAAAGCTTTATTTTCTACAATAATTGTTGATTTTGCTGATTACAGAGCTGCTGTTACAGTTTCCGTGCAAAATCGTACCGGTTATTTGTTTCTTGCTATGTGTCATTGTATATGTCATTGGCGGTAAGTCGACGTAAACACGTCATGTCATCTGAATTATCTGCAACTTCCTTGACGAATAGAAGTGAGCCCGATGCAATATTACACATATTTTATTATGTAATATATATCAGGTTTTTATTGAAGAAAAGAATTATTTATAAGCAATAGCCGGGTTACCTTAATCAGCTACATTAACCAATTAGGATTTCAGTGGTAATACTGACGTAGTAATTAGAAATATTTTGTATTCATTTAGCTCCACCAGACAAGGATTTGAGAAAAATGTCCAAGATGGAAAAGACTAAAGCAGCAGTTGATAATTCAGGACTAGATTCCTCCAGGGTTGACAGCATTCAGGAAGTAGTTGATACCCAGTTTCTCGAGGTACCCATTGACGGAGAGCGGTCTGTTACCGAGGGAACTGAGGGCGAATCAGGAGAGGAGAAATCAGATGTCGATAAACTGGACGAAGGGGACAATACAAAGGAAGAAAAACTAAAGGAGAAGAAACTGTGGATGGAGTTTGAAGACTTTTGTAAATGTTTTGGGTAAGCTGTGATGACACTTCAAGAAAAATTCCTTCCGTTTTTGCCGTGAAAGCGAAAGAATTTCTGAACACAAGCTCGTTTTTACTGATATGTTATCTGCCTCGTTGAAAATTAATTATCTTATACTGTCCAAGGCCGTAGAGACCGGGGGTGGGGGTGGGGGGCAATTGCCCCAAAGCGCTGTAGCCCCAAAGCAAAATAGACAGTAAGCAAGTAAGTAAAGAAATAGAAAAACAGATAGTACACCATCAGTCGCTACTCGAGAACAGAAAGTCGCCTGTTTAAATACAAACAATAAAATATTAACTCACAGCTTGCCAAAAATCTAAAGCCATTCATGGTTAATCGTAGTACTTCACTTGCTATTAGCAACTTCTAGTTGAGAATATAAATCAAACAAGAATAAAAACATGGGCTGATGTGTTCCATTTTTTTTTGTTCTTCGTTGTAGATTGCTGTACATATTCCACAAGCCCAGCACGTACAACTGTACCAAGTCAAACACAGAACTAAAGGTATGAAGTCAACAATGCATTAATTTAGACACAAGGTTCTATTGATATCTCGTGTATTCTGTACTGAAATAGGACATTAATTGAAATTTTCAACAAGATGTGACAATAGAACAAAATTTGAATTGTTTGTTTAAGAAAAATGTCTGAAGAATATGAGAATATATTAAAAGTGGGTTTGATTTACCTACACTTTAATACGAAAAGAAATTTCGTCTGTTATTTTTGTTATAAAAATTCAGCAAAATGTAGATTCCTTTTTACGAAGTTATGCTACATTGGACAGATAAGCTCAAGCGTTTTTACTTTGGTTTTTGCGAAAAAATATCCATGTAGGTAGTTGCAGGATCGCTCTTGCCTCTATTTCCTTGCTTGAATTCTTACAGTAAATAATGTTTTATTCATCTCGCTCACCTGTAACGGTAATTTACTGATTCCCTCTCTTGATGTGACTTAACAGCGTTATAAAGATATAAGCAAACTAAATCAAATGTTTGACTGCATGTTTCTTTTCTAGTACAACATTTTACGGCTTTTATCCGATTGTTGGCAAGATGATTAACATTTTCCTTTTGCCAGTACCTACTTCCATCCCCTGTAGCTGCTATGCTTTTTACTAAATGTCAATGATACAAGACGTGTTTTCTTCGGTTAAATCTGAGACTGGCAATCTATTCTACTGGCACATGGGAATAATAGGCAACTCTAAGGCTACTTGACAAGGCTAAATAAAAGATCTCTTAACATCACTTACACCCAGTGTCATTCCTCGGGGTACTCTGTCTCTGTATGGACCATGGCTTTCGAAAATAGCTTACCCAATCAGGGTTACTTACACATCTCAAAACAAACTGCCATCTTTTCCTCATACTGTGACCTTCCTGACACAGGACGGAATATTTCAGAGTCCTATACATGTGTCCTCATGAGCCTTCAGCTGAGGGAAAATTGCTAAGTACGTCATAGTTACATTAGCAGTACTAAACAAACTGTCCTTGTGACTTTACCTTCCCTAACACAGGACACCATCTCTCAGAGTCCTATGTGTCGTTATGAACCTTCAGCTGTGGAAAATTGCTAGTACTTCAGAGTTACGTTGGCAATAATAAACAAACTATCCTTGCATGTGACTTTACCTTTACTAATACAGGGCGCCATTCCTCAGAGCCCACCAACTCCTGAGCTTGATCAGGTACATGACATTTGATTTCTTCTTTCTTTGGATGTGATCGTTCTCCTTCGTGTCCTATGACAGTGATGTACACATGGCTTAGTAAATTGTAGAGGACGCTGGTCACTTGGTCTTCGTTTCCTCTTTTTCCTCTCATCTCTCTTTTTCGATTCCATGAACCCTAACCCTAACCACTGATTTGCATCAATAAAACAATGTCTGGCTTCTATGTATCCGTTTTCTCTGTTGTTTTCTTACCTTGGTTTGCACATTTGCTAGCAGGCCACTGCGTGACTGTTCTCACGTTTCACTACTCACGCTCACAGTTCATGAACAGACAACCATGTGTTATAGTCTGGCACATACATACACCTGCTGCGAAATGTGCCTATTTGTGCATGCGGTTGAGTGTGTATCCGAAATTAGGTCACGTGAAACCAATACGAGAAACGGGTCAAGAGAGACAGAATGCGGGACAGCAACATTTAGCAAGGCAAAAGTTTGACAACCTCAGGTTCAACATTTGCGAAAGGTCTTTGCATAAACAGATGAAAACTGAAAAAGTAGATAACAGCAGGGACGTTGAAGCAGCTGTGGACCAATTTGGGGGCAAAATGATTGCGGCAAATTGTCATCCACATCGGATACACACTCAACTGCATGAGGCGTGCTCTTCACCGTTAACAACCACTGGTGCCGAACTGGATAGGTAGCCATCATATGGCTTTCTTCAAAAATCACTTATCTGCAACAGTAATCTATAACAGCAGACCTGCCACAAATTATTGCTCCATCCAATGCCGGTCATACCCATGAAATAAACAACAAATTGGCTTTGAAAGTGTCGAGATGTATTTTCAAACAAAACTGGGTGAATCTGTTATTGAAAACCGTCATCATCTCCATCATCGTCATCATCACCATTACCATTACTAGTGCTGTAACACTGATGTTGTCTCCACTATCATCTCCATCATCATCGTCATCATCACCATCACCATTACTAGTGTTGTAACACTGGTGTTGTCTCCGGTATCATCTCCATCATCGTCATCATCACCATTACCATTACCATTACTAGTGTTGTAACATTGATGTTGTCTCCACTATCATTGACATCATTGCTGTTATTATCACTTTTAGTTTGAGTGAGTGAAGCATACCTATTACCAAACTAAACTAACAATATGCTAACCAATACTAACCCAATCTTCAGAGCTGGGCTAAACGTGCGCCAGTTGGGTCAGACAGTCATGATATTTCTAGGCGAAGAGAGAGTCATGAGGAGAAATCCTCAACTCGAGCACCTGTGAGTTGGCAATTGTTTTCCCAACCTTTTTAGTTTTTAATATATGTTTATATATATGTAATCCTTTTCTTACTACATGCTTGTAAATACGATTTTACCTCATTTCATTAACAATGTTCTCAGACAGTAAATAGACGCTTGTTTTTGCAACCTGACTTTATTAGAAATAATTAAAAGATTAAAGACAACCTGAAAGAAACAAACAGTTACGTTATAAATAAAAGAGAAGGAGTAACCATTAAGGTTTGGCCGCTCAGCACTGGAGAATAAGCAGATATAGTGGTTTATGGTTAAAGTCAGAAGGAATTAATTGGGTATTTGTACAGCACTGTAACTTTAACCATAAGCCACTATATACGTTATAAACAGTTGTGGCCAGATTCTTCATTGATTTTTTCAGTTTTTCGATTAATTCTCATCGTCATAACGTATTATATTTGTATTCTAAACGAAGCATCTGTGTACTACATCTATAGTAGCTACTTTTTGGGATTAAACAATACAATACAATACAATACAATACAAAACAATACAATACAATACAAAACAATACAAA
>JANSTR010035897.1:0-13409 GCA_025434805.1 Antipathozoanthus remengesaui | reverse complement strand
CGCGCTTGTTTTGCATCGTTTTCAAAACGATCCAGCGTTGTAGTGTGGTCAGACGAAAACGATCGAAAACGATACGACGAAAACGCTAGTGTGGGCGGGAAGCTTTTGCTTCGTTTTCGAGAAAGTGAAAACGAAGCGTTTTGAAAACGTATTAGTGTGGTCGGGGCCTTAATGCGAAACTCCATTAATGCAAAGGATTCTTTTTTAAAGACTCGATTAACAGGGTTACATTGTAAGGTACCTTGCAATACGCTAAATGTGGGACTTGGAACACCATCACCTGCTTCTGAAAAGGCCACCACTTTAAACTGGTAAGGTTTGAAGATGGCTAGATTTTCCAGGTCCAATGATCTGCAGCCTCCGCAGGCAAGTTGAAATTTCCAGAGGTTGGAAGCCGCCGGTCGATAGTAAACTTTGTATCCACGAATTGGCCCAACGGAAGCGTCGGTTGTAATTCGTTTCCACAGTACTCGAACACTAGCAGCTCCTGTACGGATAGCTTGGACCTTGTCCGGTGAAGAGGGGACTAGAGAAGGTGAACGGTTTGACTAATTTAGAGAAAACCGTTTTATACTTTTTGCAACTATTTTCCTTTTAAATCAATCAAATTAATCAGAAATCTACTAGAAGGCTACGAAGTTAGTTTAGGGGTTTCCTACGGGGTATTTAAAATGTATTTTATTGATAATGTCTAACAAACAGCTTCATTCCTAAAATAGATTTCTCGGAGGGTAACAATTGATGACAGCGTCATATACTGAAGGTCTACTCTGAGAAATTATTGTAATATCATTATTATCATTGTTAAGTTGTACATGCTGTTTTCCAACAGTAATCAGTCGAAAAATATTAGATCTTACATCTTAAATGATAGATACCTTTTAGGGCTCCAACCGCTGTACTTGCGAGGCCATTAGCAATCTTTGTAAAAGCAAGAACTTTAAAGGAATACGATTTTTCAGCCAACAAACCATCCACGACTAATGAGTTGCAGTTGGCGCATGCTGCTTGCATTTCCCACAAGCTGGAGGTTTCCGCTCGATAGTAGACTTTGTACCCGAGAAGGTCTCCTAGAGAATCATCTGACTGGATTGGTCCCCATACGACTTTGAAACTTTCTGGACTTAGTTGTATGACTTTGACATTCCTTGGTGCCGGTAAAACTATGGTGAAAATATGAATACAATTCATAAGAACGAAAGCTTGATCGTGGCCTCTGAATTTTCTCAAATCTTTTTAGTTACAGTTTTTTAGCTATATATTGATCAAACAGGAGTAAATCTGATATCCAAGTATTTTGGTGCTTGCTGTATTGCACTGATTATTCATATTTTAACCTATGTACCAATAGTAATCACAATTTTAATAAGTTTTAACTATGCTTGAATCATAATTATTTATATTATTGTACCTCAGTGATAAACTACCAATCATGTATCTGGATTGCAGTCACGTGCCGATCCAATATTACACGGATTTGTTCCAGCCCAATACGGAAAAATATTTAAGTCGAGACTTCAATATTGGGCGAGATCGAAGGTCAAGCCTAATATTACAAGTCGAGACTTAAATATCTTTCCATATTGGGAGAGGGTGAATCCAACACTGAATTTGGTTCACTGACTTTGAATATGGGTTCATACATTGATGGTAAGTTGGCCATGATACAGTCGAAGGAGGAAGGTCACTACAAGCACTGCCAGTACCAACATGATAGTAAAATTACATCATGTGAACCGCAAATGATTGAGAAACAGTCATGCCATATCCTCAACACGAGATCACGTGCAAACAGGCCAATAGTTTGCTGTCCAATATGATGCTGTCCAATATCGTCAAATAATCCTCCTAATGATCAGTTACTGATTCGACGTAGTTCGGCACTCGATTGTCATACTGTTATACTTATAGTTCCCACGGCCCTCTCAAACTCAGTTGTCAGAATAAATTACACCATCTCAAAACCAGGAAAACGAGGTGACTCGTTAAAACGGGTCGCTCTGTCCACGAACTCCTCAAACCAACCTGATATCTGACACGACCAAGGGCCGTACAACAATATTCTTTCATTTCTTCAGTTTTTCAAGTTACAGCGGCTTGAATAATTATTTCCAATACAAAGTCTCCTAAATTCAATCTCACTACAGACTAACTCAGACCTTGGGCTACCTGTGCTTGTATTAAAGAATTCATAACTTACTGCCTTCTGCTGTTATGTTAACCAGAATAGCTGCCAGATTATTTAAACGCCCATTTTCTAAGGCAATTTGCATCCGCACGACTTCGTCCATTTTCAACGAACTGTACTTTAGCTGGAATGTAGCTAGCACGCTACGACTGCAAAGAAACAGAAAACTTAAGTTACTAATAAATTCAAAGTTTATAGAAAGAAAGTACTGATTATCAAAATTTATCTTGGATTTAATTTTTGGTGTATGAAGATGATCTGAACAATTGTAAAACGTGAACTGAAATAAACTGAAAAAGAAGAATAAAAAAATGCCGTGCTACACTTCCTATAGACATTTTCGATAAGCTTCCTTGTAATACAACCGAACAGCCAAGGCCTGTTCCACGTTTTCGTTACGGGCACAAGTACAGTTGTTACGCTTGAATTATATTCTTGCAGCTATTACGCGCGTTTCAGAACTGATAGCCTCAAACACTAAATGTTCGCGTTCCGTTTTATTTTGAAACATATAATATTCTTATCATTTAAACAAGTAATTTGAGGGGTTACAAATTTTGATTGTGTTCATGATTTTCCTGATTATTATTATTAAGGACAAAATATTGATGTCTTGTTAACAGCATTTGGGTTTTTGAGTTGCAAATTATTGATCTTCTGAAAAATTTCTAGTAATAAATGCAAGTAAATATCTGACTTGTTTTCCTTAATGAATGAAGACAAAAAGGTTTTATTTAAGTTGCGGAATAACTGAGTAATCGATAAACAATTCAAACTTTTATGAAACAGTAACTTAGTCTATACCTAAATCCAAGGAAACGCACTCCCACAAGACTTTGGTATCCACTATAAAATGCTCTCACCTGCAAAATAAAGTATAAACATTACATCTACATCTATACCTGGAAAAGCACAGCTCTAAAGAGGCTCATGTGCCAAATCAGCAGTCAGTGTCAGGATCTTCACTGGGCACTGATAGCAGCAACACCTCTTTTGAAAGCTTCAAAGAGAAGCTGCTGCCACGGCTGCCGGCAAGTTGTTCCATTGTTTGACTATTCTTGGTATAAAGCTTTGCTAAATAAAGGTCTTAGTCCCAGATTGGATAAAAAAAGAATTAGGGTCACTGTGCCTAGTAGCTCTATTTATTGGGACAAATTTGTTAGAGAACTCAATGACAACAGCTCGACGTTAGAGGAGACTACGCCATCCTAGTTTGGAGGTGATATTGCTGATACTTGCGTCACGGGAGTAGTTCTGCACGTAGCGTGCATCCCTCCTCCCATCCTGGTTTGGAAGTCATATCGCTGATACTTGCGTCACGGGAGTAGTTGTTCTGCACGTAGCGTGCATCCCTCCTCCCATCCTAGTTTGGAAGTCATATCGCTGATACTTGCGTCACGGGAGTAGTTGTTCTGCACATAGCGTGCAGCCCTCCTCCCATCCTAGTTTGGAGGTCATATCGCTGATACTTGCTCACGGGAGTAGTTGTTCTGCACGTAAAGTGCATCCCTCCTCCCATCCTAGTAGAGAGATCATATCGCTGATACTTGTGTCACGGGAGTAGTTGTTCTGCACATAGCGTGCATCCCTCCTCTGGACCATTTTGATCCTGTCAATGTTTGCCTGAGAAAATGGATCCCACAAAACAAAAGCATATTCTCCTTGTGGTCTGACTAGTGTCTTATAAGGCATTTGTTTTTATATAGATCTGTGGTATTTGTATGTTTCGTCTAAGGAATGCTCTGATTGAGTTAGCTTTTTTGACCACTTTACTGCAAATAAGCGCACTTGCGACTGGAGTCCGTCGGGTAATTCATTGATATATGCCAGGAACACGACTGGCCCAATTATGGACCACTGCGGCAAGTAATTTTCCACATGTTTCCAGGATGTTACTTTCGCGTACACAACTCTCTGATGGCGGTTTGTCAAGAAGCCTTCAATCCACTTATTGACTGCGCTCGTAATGCCATATCCTCTAAACTTTTTTGTACTTGCTTTTTATGGGGCACTTTGTCGAACTCCTTGGCAAAATGTAATAATATGACATCTGTTTGCTTACCATCACGAAGATTATCGTAAACTTCATGTACGAATGTGAGTAATTGAGTTTCAGTTGATTATCTAGCTCTGAAGCCGTGCTGATAGTCGGACAGAATCCCTTGTATTTAATGTCGTTTACAATATGCCCGGTAATAATATATTCCATAATTTTGGATGCGCGACATGTGAGTGATATTGGGCGATATTTAACTGCATTTTAACGTTCTCCTTTGGGGCAATTGGGGCAATATTTTCCTTCCTGTAGTCCTGTGGCACCTCGCCTGTCTGAAAGGAAATGTTGGAAATTGCTTTTAACTATGGTGGAATTTCGTTTGCTAGGTGTTTCAGCATCCTGGGATGAAGTTTGTCTGGTCCCATAGATGTATTAGGGTTCAGATTCTCGAATAAAGTGTAAACACCTCTTGATGTTTTGATTACATAGTCAATTTCTGGATAGGGTGCACTTGGATGATCGTCATGTACATACTTCTCATACACAGATTTAAATTGTGTGTTCAAAATTTCTGCTTTACCTTTAGGGTCACTCCATAGAACTCCTTTATCCTTCAGAGGTGCTATACGTACCGAGTCTACCTTCCTATACTTTATGAAGGACCTGCAGAGCAGTTTGTTGCCTCCCTTTTGTGAAGATTCAGGTGATTCTAGGAGGATGATATTTTTTGCGTAGCTCCAGTAGGCAGATCTGCAAGAGATTCATTGAGTTGTTCCAGGGTTTCAGCATCGCCTTCATGTAGTCGATGAAAACATCCAATTTACAAGTGCTTACCAGCTTTTACATCAATTCTGGCCCACAAATTGCATACTGCGTTTTTGCCACATGAAATCGTGCACTGATAAAACATTTGTTAATAGCTAAGATACACTTCCAGCCTTGCTTGCGCTGCTCTCTCTACGGTATATCGTGAAACCTAGTGGAAATATTTTATTATCGTTTTTGTTACTTGAAAGCCATGATTCAGTTCTGTTATGATATCACACCCTTAATTGTAGACAAGTGCAGCAAATTCCGCTCGGTGAGCGTAGACTGACTGACAGTTAACATTCAGTATTCTGATTGGCTTCGAAGTTGCTGTGCTAGGCTGGGGTGTAAGTTTGTTGCGAGATGAGCAAGCCGAATAGGTGAGCCCAGTAATGACTCAAAGTTCGTAGAAGATGGAAGGTCAGACTCAAAGTTCGACGAACATGAAATGTGAAATATAGTAATGCTGAAATTGGCCATAGCACCAGCTAGACATTCCAGCCCTAATTATTCGAATTACTAGATGCAATAGAGTCCCTTTTAGGCAGGCTGTATGATACCATCTGCAGCATCCAGGATTTTCGCACATGATGCTTTTATGTTTCTAGGTCATTATCACAAACCCCACATGGGTACTTTGACGTTTTAGATGTTTTTGAAGCATAAGTATGCCGGGACAGACAAGGTTTCAGTTTGATGCTTACTGGCGCTGAGATTTCAATAGTAGACACCAAGTAGAATCCAGGGAAAAGCTGTTTAGTTCTGATGAGTAGTTCGCCACATTACAATCACAACATATCCACATACATGACGAGGCTGTAAGAGTCTGGTAAGTATCATTGTCCATTGCACAACAACGAGTATGAAACCATTGAACACAGTTCAGTGTTACATTGGATACCGTGTTGGTTTCGTTTTACGGGTTTGAACACAGTTCACAAGGGAACTTCCAATTAGGGCCATGATTTAGGCTAATGTCGCCTGCCAGGAGAAATAGGCAGTGTAGTATTTGTTGCTGCGAGCCAAAGTCGTGTTTCGAATCCAAGATGGCGCCCAATTGACTCACGAACACGATAAGCTCTAGAACCAGGTAGAATAGGGCGCGTTGTGCTGATTAAAATGCTCCGGTTGCTTGATTTTCAATATGGTAGATAAATGACTTCATAATTCTTGAGCTAAGTCATATAAACAGGCCTAAAACTAGAAAAATGAGAAACGAATAGAAAAACCAGCCTACTGCCATGACAACTGCATATACTAAGAAATGATAAAAAATGAGTCCAATAGATAACAAATTATAACACGACTCGGTTAAATATCACAAAACAGTTGCCAGCCAAAGAGCATTATGAATTACATTTAAATAAAAAGTAAAAAAAGGTAAAAAGAAGATAGTGGAGATTAAGAACACAAATTGCATCAAGACAACTATGAAACCTTTCAGAAGTGTTTCATGATTGACAGTGTTACATGCTTTCATTCTACAGAACTGAAAATAACCAAGCTTTTGTCTGGCACTAATGTTGACTTAGAATGGTTACAGATGTGAAAGAGGTCAGCGGAATAATACCACAAATTTACATGTAAAAGTAGGAAAGGTTTTACAGTAAACACTTGCTTCGACATCTCGTACTAATATAACAACCATGAAAAGGCCTATTGTTCACAAAACGTTGTGAAAATGAAGTTTTTATAATGTTCAGAAGTCTGCACAAAATAAACTTTAGCCGAAAGTACTCCGTAGTTTTGGTTGGGTTGGGACACTCTTCAATACTAAATTACATATTTGACAAATGATAACGTTCGTTCGACATCGTTCTTCTGTCCAGCTAAGCCACTTAGCTCACTTGGAAGATAAATGTCGTATGTACGCAACAACATCATCATCCCTATTTAAAAACTACAATCTAGTAGGGAGACACGGCATTTACAATGATCAAAAAAACAAATTGTCGTCAATTCACCAAAAGCATTCTCGAGTTTGTTTAGTAATTTTGATTGAAAAATCTAAAATACTTACATTTCTCGTTAGCCGACCAAGAAGTAGGTTATATTCGTAGGTACCGTTGTTTAACAAGTCATCATTCCAGTCCACTCCAGTGAGGTGTATTGTGACAGTTACAGTTGCGATTACTAAAACGAAGTTTGAAAGAATAAAGAAACTAAGTGGATAACAGGAAGAGGGATGGGAAAGGGGGTTGTCATTATTCTTCTACACAAATGGGGAAAGAGCTTTGGCCTTAGCCGATACTTTATGATTACATTTACGTACCTAATCTAAGATGAACCTGAGCCTAAGACACTTATCTATTTCCGGTTAGAGGAGGAGGCGTATATGTAATATATATTTTGAAACTTCAATTTTAACCAATATCACAAGTTGTTTTATAATGCACACAACTTTAAAGGAGTTTAGGTGTCTAACATTTCGTAGGATTGATTTAATAGGCTAAATGTAACTTTGCTGAGAAGGCGTTTATTGCGACGAACACGTAATGGTCGGCAGAATCTAGGATAATTTAATAAAAAGTTGCAACCAAATATTTCGTTGTTTAAATTGATTTGTTAAATGCCCTGACAATTTCGCGAGTTCTTGGTATTTTTGCAGCAGGTAGAGAATAATAGGTTTGTTGCTTACCAATATGTTCAAATAGCTGCTATATTTTGTACGTACCCTTCGCCATTTTAGTAGTAGTTATTGCTGTTCCTATCCCAGCAACAGTCAATCTATCAGTAGAAGCGCCTGGTTTGGCCACCGTACCTCTCGTACGAGTTGTCACCAATGTGACTGGACTCGCACTTGGCAATTCCGTTGACCGCTTTTGCCCTTGAACATCAGTTGTCCCGCTAGAACTTACAAAGTATCCTGGAGTCCTTTCTTTTGAGTTTGTTGTAAGAGTGAAATGTTTGTTTGTGGTAGTTGTATGGAAGCCTGAAATAGTTGACGGAGATTCTGTACTGAGAGCAGTACTGGCTTCCACGCCTTCACTTGCGGTTCTAGTCGCTGTACTTGTACTAGTAATCGGAAATTCAGTGCTCGCACTGGCGCTCTCACTTATGCCACCGATCTTTGCTCTTTTTGCAGATGTAGGTGATTTAGTGCTATTGACCTCACTTTCACTGGTAGTACCAGTCACAGGAATGTCAGTTGTGACTAGTGCTTTAGTGCTAACGACCACACTTTCGGTTGTGTTTGGCACTTCAGGAATATCAACCACATTTTTATTTGTGCTTGGGGCATCGGTGCTGACGACAACACTTTCAGTTGTGTTTGTGGCATCAGTGCTAACGACGACACTTTCAGCTGTGCTTGGGACATTAGTGCTGACGACAACACTTTCAGTAGTGTGTGTGGCATAAGTGCTAACGACGACAGCTTCCTTTGTGCTTTGTGCATCAGTGCTAAGGACGACACTTTCAGTTGTGCCCGAGACAATAGTGCTATCGATCACACGGTTAGTTGTGCGAGGGGCATTGGTGGTAACGACAACACTTTCAGTTGTGTTTGTAGGATCAGTGTGAACGACGACACCTTTAGTTGTTGTCTGGGCGTCAGTACTGACTACGATACTTTCAGTCGTGCTTCGGGCATCAGTGCTGACAACGACACTTTTGTTTGTGCTTGTGGCAGCAGTGACACCTTTCTTTGTGCTTTGGGCATCCGTGCTGACGACAGCACTTTCAGTTGTGTTCGGTGCATCAGTGGTAACGACGACACTTTCAGTTGTTCTTGGAACATCAGTACTAATGACGACATTTTCAGTTACACTTGGAGTTCTTGGGGCATCGGTGCTGACAACGATATTTTCAGTCGTATTTGTCGCATCAATGCTAACGACAACATTTCCCTTTGTGCTTGGGGCATCAGTGCTGACGACAGCACTTTCAGTTGTTGCTGGAGCATCAGTCCTGACAACGATACTTTCAGTTGTATTTGGTGCACTACTGCTAATGTCAACACTTACAGTTGCGTATGTGGCATAAGTGCTAACGACGACAGCTTCCTTTGTGCTTCGGGCATCAGTGCTAATGAGGACACTTTCTTTTGTGTTTTGGGTGTGAGTGCCGACCACATTATCACTTGTGCTTGGGGCAAATGTGCTATCAACCACAGTTTCAGTTGTGCTTGGGGCATCGGTGCTGACGACGACAAATTTAGTTGTGGTTGAGGCGTCAGTGCTATCGACCACATTTTTAGTTGTGTCTGGTGAATCAGTGCTAGCAACGACAGTTTCAGTTGTGTTTGTGGGATAACTACTGCTAATCACGCCACTTTCAGGATTGTTTGTTGGATCAGTGTCAACGATCACACTTTCAGTTGTTCTTTGGGCAGCAGCGCTTGTGACGACAGTTTCCTTTGTGTTTCTGGCATCAGTGTTGACAAAAACACTTTCAGTTGTGCTTGGGGCATTAGTGTAAACGACGGTTGTTGTTGGGGCGTCAGTGCTGACAACAATACTTTCAGTCGTGCTTGGGGCATCAGTGCTAACGATCACACTTTCAGTTTTGTTTCCCGCATCAGTACTAACTACGACACTTTCCATTGTGCTTGAAGCATTAGTGCCAACCACGGCACTTTCCTTTGTGCTCGGGGCATCAGTTTGAGCGACGACACTTTTCTTTGTGCTTAGGTCATTAGTGCTGACGGCAACATTTTCAGTTGTGTTTGTGGACGTATTAACAACGACACCTGTAGTTGTTGTTGGGGCATCAGTGCTAATGACGAAATTTTCCTTTGTGCTTGAGGCATCAGTACTGACAAGGCCACTTTCAGTTGTGCTTGGAGCATCAGTGCTATCGACCACACGTTTAGTTGCGTTTGCTAAAACAGTGCTAAGAGCGACACTTTCAGTTGTGCCTGGAGCATCAGTGCTATCAACCACACTTTCAGGTGTTTTTGCCACATCAGTGCTAAGTATGATACTTTTCTTTGTGCTTGCCGCATCAGTTTTAACGACGACACTTTCCTTTGTGCCTGGGGCAACAGTGTTGATGGCTAGACTTTCAGTTGTGTTCGTGGACGTGCTAACGACGACATCTTCGGTTTTAGTTGGGGCATCTGTGCTGACAGCAACTCTTTCAGTTGTGTTTGTGGCTTTAGTACTAACGACCACACTTTGAGTTGTGCTTGGGGCATCAGTGATAATGATGACACTTTCCTTTGTCTTTGGGGCATCAGTACGAACGACAACAGTTTCAGTTGTGCTTGTGGCGTGAATAATATCGACCACATTTTCAGTTGTGTTTCGTGAATCACTGCTAACAACTACACTTTCAGTTGTGGTTGGGGCATCAGTGGTAACGACAACACTTTCCTTTGTGCCTCGCGCGTCAGTGCTATCGACCACCATAAAGCCTTCACTCGTGGTTTGAATTGCTACGCTTTTGGTGGTGGCCTGTGATTCTGTGGTAACCGTAATGCCTTTACCTGTTGCTGCATTGTCGGTGGTAGCTGGAGATTCTGTAGTAGCCATAATGTCTTCACTAGTGGTATGAGTTGCCACACCTGCGGTGGTGGCTGGTGATTCTGTAGTAGCCATAATCCTTACACTAGTGGTATCAGTTGCTACACTGGGAGTGGTTGCTGGTAATTTTGTGGTAATCATAATGTCTTCATTTATGGTTCTATTTGTTGCACCTGCGGTGGTGGCTGTCGATTCTATAGTAACCGTAATGTCTTTAGTTGGATTGGTTGGTACACCTGCGGCGGTGGTTGGCGATGCTGATGATTCCTTTGTGGCACTGGTCGCTAGAACTGCAGTGGTGGTGACTGGTGATTCCGTATTTGTAAGACTATTACTTGTGGTGCCCTCCGCTTCACCTGCAGTAGTAGCTGTTGATGCAGTATTTGTAGCACTTTTTCTTGTGGTAGCGTCCTCTTTACTTGCAATAGTGCGGACTGGTGATTCCGTATTTGCAACGCCTTCGCTTTTGGTGACTCCTGTTGTGCCTGTAGCTAAAGTAGGTAATTCACTAACTTTTAAAGTTGCAGACCTTTCTGTTGTGGTTGTTGCAGCTGGAATATTTCCTATAAAAGAGATGTGTTCCTGATTAGTATAGCTAAAGTTTTTGCATACTGAATACCCTCTGGAACTGATCACCGTTGCTCTACCAACTGAGCTACAAGGATCGTGGGTTCGAATCCCATCGGATTAAACTACTATATCTGTTTATTTGGCCTTGTAGCTCAGTTGGTAGAGCAACGGTGATCTGTTCCGGAGGTCGTAGGTTCGAATCCCACCGGGGTCAGAGATTTTTTCTCTTTCTCTGTGTGGGCCCATTTCCTTTCTAGGGCTATATTCTAGGTTTATTTTCCAGTGCTGAGCGGCCAAACCTTACTGGTTACTCACTCACTTACCTGATCATTGCCGCTTTATACCATCTTAATTTCCCACGACCTGCCCCCAGCTGGCCTTGTAGCTCAGTTGGTAGAGCAATGGTGATCTATTCTGGAGGTCGTGGGTTCGAGTTCGGTCAGAGATTTTTGCTCTTTCTCCTTGGGCCCATTTGCTTTCTAGGGTTATCGCTCAGAAGGAATTAATTGGGTTATTGTACAGCACTGTAACTTATCCATCAAACTACTATATCTACTATTAAAATAATCGAGTCGGCTTGTCGTAAAGGCATTCACTAAAGTTTAAACAGTTTCAGGTCTGAGAATTTTTCTGGTCCTCCTAATATTGAATATTTAGAAGAAAACAGCTTTGCATGTCTTGTTTATGGGTGACACCATCTTAAGTTGTTTGTCAAACAAGCACCTTACTTCAGAGGAGGAGAGAACCGTTGTATCGCCACACACAGGGAGGTGATGTTGATCTTTGTTTGTTGCTGTCGGGTTTCGGTCACGATAAATTCAGTTAGCTTATCCGTTAACATCCGTCTGCGTATTTCAGTGAAGCACGCTAGCAGGAGACTGGTGAAAGAAAGTGACTTCGGCTTTCAGTTTTTTAGTCTTGGGCGAACATCACCGTGTTTCCAACTTTCATAGAGGCATCCAGATTCTAGTGATAGATTGATCATCTTTATGAGTGCTGAAGACAGGACATCAAGGCATTGAACGACAACTTAAGTAGGCATGGGACCTTAGGAGTACTGTTTCTTGTTAGACTTAGAAATTGAAGCTCTTGCATTTTCTTCTGGGATGAAGCTTGCAGGGTTGGGCTCATCAAATGTATTGACACTGGATGAGGAATTTTTGCGTCTAGTTCAGCTCGATTCATCTCTACTTTCTGGACAAAGGAAGCCGATGTCGCTTGAAAGTTGCTCGTTGTCATGGTAGCTATGGAAATTCAACTCAGATTCGGATCTGAAGAGTGCTTTTGCTAATCTAAAGAGTTTTCGAGGGTCGTGGCTCGTGGCTGATCTCTTGAATAAAGTTTGTGTAATACTAAAGTTTGTGTAATACGAGCTCTTTTCATCTCAAACGTTGTCTGGTTTTATTGCCTTTATAGACCAAAAGGTCGTATTCTAGTTTCGTTCTTTTTATACTTTTTTCTTCGCTACGGCGTTCTAATTGAGCACCCTTGATTTTTTGTTAGACCATGGAAAATTGATCTTTTTGTCACTGGAGTCATTTTGAGTCAACAGCCATCAACTGTGGTTTTATTGTACGATAAACTGCACCAAAAAGAAATGTCTTCATTTCTGAGGCCGTCAAATTTACTATATTTCTGATGCGCTGTGGGTTTGAAAACTTGCCAGTGACACTTACTTTCAGTTTGAGTTGTCTGTTAGTAGACGACATTTGCCTTTCTTTGTCTTCTTTTCAATCATAGATCATGCAAAAAGGGACCCAGATTTTCACTCTTGCACCAGACCCACGTCCAAATTTGATGTAATATTTCAAAAACGAGTACGAGTGTTTGAGTGGGGATTCCAAACACCGAGAAACTATGAATGAATGCACAAGTTGAATTATTTTTATATGGACGAAAAGCGGTTACCTATTATCTCGACGGTATATCGTGGAAGTTAAAACCCCACACGCCTCTCGAAAGGAGTATGATAATCTTCCATAATCTTCCATAATAAAATATTCTAACTGGCTTTAAACTGTTCTCGAAGGTCAAGCATGCGATCATGTTCATGGTTCGACTTCGTTAACTGCCTTTTTCGTAATTCACCACCACCACCACCACCATCATCATCATCATCATCATCATCATTAATAGTAAACTCCTCTTAGGGCTTTTCAGATACTATTTACAATAAAACAGCGTTTACTAATAAAACTGTATAAATTACTAACTAATTAATTGTTAATAGGTGTTCTCTTAATCGCTGTTTAAAGATATTCAGAGATGCACTCTGTTTCAAGTTCTCACTCAAATTGTTCCAAATTGATGCTATCCTGTATGTAAAAGTTCTCTGTCCTGTAGCAGTTTTAAACAATGGTACTTGTAGGCTGTTGCGGTTTCG
>JANSTR010035786.1:0-13412 GCA_025434805.1 Antipathozoanthus remengesaui | reverse complement strand
CACCATACGCTGGATTCACTGGGATGTTACTATCCATGTATGGGAAGTTCACAATCTTGAAATTGAAGTCCTCTCGTGCCCTCTTACGTCATAGCATTCTATATTATTGTCCAAAAACACGCGCGATGCTGTTTTATTCCCTTAATATAATAATACTATATGATTGGTCGATTTGCCATGAGGTGATTGGTCAATTTCAGGTCCGTAAGTTGCCCTACAGACCTCGAGCTCTCGAGCGATCACAATCTACAAAATTTGTTTACATTTTCAACAAATTCTTACAATAAATATCTTTTTAGCCGATTTGCTCGGTGGCTTCGGTAAGTTGTGGAGTGAGTTTTTGCCTTCCCATCAGTTCGAATTTCATGGCCTGCGCACTTTGCGCTTGGTCCATAAAAGGAAGGAAAAAAACTCGGTCCATAACTTACCGTACGGACCGAGCAAACAAGGTTAATAAATACCTTTTATTAACCGAGTGGGAGGTCCGTACGGTAAGTTATGGCGAGTTTTTTTCCTTCCTTCTATGGACCAAGCGAGCCTTGAAAAGAGGGAAGGAAAAAAACCGAGGATCTCACAAATTTGATCTACCGGTACTCTAAATAAATCTTCTGTTGAATCGCTAAAGCCGGTTATAACTTCCATTCTCGTATTTTCATTTCTTATTCTCATGCAAAGGATATCGATGTTATGTGAACGTGAAATTCTGAGTGCAGAAAATGGAAAGGAAAGGAAACCGAAGAAAGAAAATATTTTCCAATAAATTACGATTCAAGTCATTCAAACACACCAAATTGCATGTGCGCCTAGAATGTATGATCGGCGAACACAATTCATTTTCAATATCAGTCACGTTTTTGCGTTTTTTCAAGCCCAAGCTTTTGATTGCGCCGCAAAATGATGCATATAAATTATGAAAATGCGCTTATAAATGTGAAAAGAACTTGCGTGACTTATCGCGGGTAGTTTGTCGGTCTCTAGTGAGAACAACCGGAGATAATGCGACTTTCATCCCCACAGCATGTGCGGGTTGAATATGTGGTCACGATCATAGAACGAACAAAGTAAATAAATATGCCTAATTTATGGGTTACCACTGCCGCAAGCGAAAACTGCCAACAAAGCGAGGCAAACGAAATCAAAAGTGAACTGAAGCCAAGTATGAACAAATGAAATCAATGAAAAGACTGGTACGTGAATTTCGTTCACTGTTTCATATTGATACTCGTATTAAGTACAGTGTGTGTTTCCTAAACAGACAGTGAGTGGGTTCTATTGCTTACAGATCAACTATTTTAGCCAAGAATTAGCCAACTATTTCATTGCATACTAGTTCAAATTGGTCGGTTTAATACATGTAATAACTCCAATTCAAGTTTTTAAATATAAGAATATTTGCGAAGAGCTACTGTCAAGAATCGATAATTTCATTGTTCTTTAAAGCGATGATTCTTTTCTACATATTCGTGCTATCAGTATATGCATCGGATGTGTTGCTCTGAAAGATGCTTCTAAAAAGAATATTTCATGGATATTTGTTACTTGTCTATATATCTATTAACTCAATGTTGTTCTGTTTTATCTAGAATTAGGTGCAGTAAAGCGATAAATTAAGATGCTAATAAACGCTACGTATGCCATTTAATGGTATCTTTCTCATACAGTCTATTCGCCAATGATATAAACCAAATTCGAAATGAATAAAACGAATTAATGTAACTATTTCAAATATTAACAGAGCGCATTGAAAAAGTATATAACAATTGTTCAGACTGAAGCCATAGCAACAACCCTTCTTTGAAAATTAAATCGGTAAACAACTATTTCTGCCCCTATTGTTCCAAAAAATCGTCATATTTATTTTATTTCAGGTCGGTTATTTTCTAAACAACAACAACTAACCCAATATTGTTCATCTTCAGAGACATATAATATCGTGTTTCGAAATTAAATGTAGCAGCTCTTGGCAGGAGGGAACAGTTCAAGCGCACTAACAGGATTGATTCAGCCGAGGAAAGAGGAATTTATAATACAAAGATTCATGCAGATATATGAGCAAATCTTGCTCCAGCAAATAATCCAGGATTAATTTTAATCAGCGAATAGGTTTGACAAAACTACACGATCAGTGGTTGTTTTCCGACAGCTTAAGAAAACGCACTCATTCACAAGAAGAAAACTAGGAGGTTTGCAAGATTAATGCCCAAGATTAGCACGTAATGTTTCGCTACGCACACGTTTCCATTTTAGCTATTTAGTATTAAAACGGGAAAAAAATAAACATACAAAATCAACCTTTAGCTTATTCAGCGAAAAAGCTTTCTACTCAAATCTTTCACTGAACTTGAACGAGCGAAGATGGAATTGGCCGATTCGATATTTCAAAAATATCTCGAAATGAACGAGTTGTCCGTGGTTTTCATGATAAAAAGGAGTTTGCGATTATGACAGATCACTGTTTGTCACATTAGAATTTTCATGTTGTATAGCACGCAACATTATATTGAATCTATTCAAGGTTTGGTAAAACATCTTGAAAAATGTCAATTTTACAATATCATTTTTACAACAATTTCCAGTTTCAAGGCATAGTGGCCAGTGCATGAGGCATCGCTTTAAAATAAGAACTTTTACATATCCGCACTTACACGAAGCGGAACTGTAGGATTTCTAGCACAAACTATAAGCAATTCAAACTGTAGTCTTTACTTTCACTTTGTCATATTAAATGAATACTAAGATTGCCTCGTAACATGCCAAAATATGTCATAAAAAAGTTTGCATTTTCATGATCGGTGACTTTTCCTCCTATATCTGATTACATTTCTGTCAATGTTTACTCAACGACTGAGCGGTGATGGTACATTTGCATGCATCTGCTGTGTAATTGCAAACTTTCAAGTTGGAAAGTCGTCGAAACAAAAAGAGAAAGCGTACTGTTTTTATTTAGTTTTGAAATTAAACGAACTTATTATTAAATTACCAACACAAGACGGTACAGCTGAACTGAGCAAAGCGAAAACTGAAGTTAAGAATGTCTCGGTTTCAGCAGAAGATATAATAATAATGGAAGTCTAAAATTACCCTGCTTCTTTCCCGATTTCTAAACGGACAGCACTTCACTTCAGTTGGTAATTTAAAAAAAGATTGCAGTATATTCAGTGTTAAACTAGCATACTTACGACACTCGTTGTTCCTTCATTTGAACTGATTTTTAAAGTGTTCTATAAGTTTCAATGTCGCCACGCTGTGCATTCGTATCGCGTAGCCTTGCATTTCCCCGGCCCCTTCTACCGTCTGCTGCCATGCAGGTTGACTTTGCTTTGCTTTCCAGACAATAAACAACCAACATGAAGGAAAAACTGCTTTAGAGAATTTCAACTGACTTACCTCTTACACGCGCACGGTTTGTTCTCCACACAAACTGCACTTCTTCAATAATTTCTCTGCTTTGACAGGAGTCGAAGCCCTACAAACTTTCATTGGTATCGCGGTCGCCTCGCTACGGAAAGCAAAGAACCACACTTAATTTTGCATTGTTCTTGTAAAAACCGTTTCAGTTTCATTGAAAGGAACAAGACGAATTGTGAACAGCAGGTAGAGGGATTTAATCTTACGAAATAGAGAAAAGTTCTTACAAGAAAATGTGGGTTTCCTTGACTTCAAGTCTTTCCAACGCAGAATTCAATCCGCTTGACGGAACCGTCAACTTGGAAACCTCTGTCCGCTAAGAGCGTTGTGTTTTAAAGTTTTCCTTCTATTATTGTCATAATCTGCGTTTTTCTGGCTAATTATGAGAGCTACATGACCGAGTTTGTGACTTTCACGACAGTGCATTAGATATGCAAAAAACCTAGATTAGTAAACGTGATTTCAAAATTAATAGACGCCACCTTTCGCTTGAAGCATTAAAAAACGTGTCAACACATTATTGTTCAGTATGCAGATTGACTTTCTAAAGAATATGAAAACATTCTTGATAAAAGATGGCCGAAGGTCGCACAAAGTTTACTCATCAAAGTGAAAAATTAATTAGAGCCGGAGATATTTAATCTTCCTAACTTGGGAATCTTATTTCAAGGTTTCTTGGGTCTTTTTTTGGAAGGAACTGCACCCAATTGATTTTCATTAATTTCATTTATTGTAAACGAAGTCTTCCCTGCTCTAAATTCATTATATTTTCATAGCCTTTGACATTTCATTAGTGCGTCGATGATTTAAAAATCCGAGAGCCTATGCGGAATTGTCGCTGTGTAAATATTTCAGACAGGCGGAACAAATAGGTCGTTCGTTACAAAAAGTTTGGCTTTAAACCTGATTTATTCTGAATGCTGGAATTCAAAATTAGCAATCCGTTGGCTTTGTGTTAAAAACTGGTGTCTCTTAAAGTTAGTTCAGATAGTTTGACACAAAGTCGTCAGTTGTAAAACGACACACTGCCAGCTTATCATCTCTTCAACGCAGGTGAACTGAGATAAAGTTTCGGAAGATAAAAGGGTGACAATATTTTACTTCCGAACTGACAACACGAACAGAAGCATTCAATTTGTTTTCATTTCAAAAAGCAAGCAGCTAAACAGATAAATTTCATTGGCAATTGGACTCTTTCACAAAGACGAACAGCTAGAGTGTTTGATTAGGCGGAGAAGCTTTGCATGAAAACAACGACCTTCAGTAAGTGAAGTCAGTTTATAAGGTAAAGGCGGAGCGGTGGTGTCCGCAAACGTGTTTAAAATATCCAAGAGAACCCCCAAACCGAAAGCCGAAAAGATCAAAGAAATAATTTTTGAATTCAACACTTGATGTCTCCATGAGGCATTCTACAAGCTGCCGTGAAAAGCAATTATCACCTGATATCTACATAAATTACCCAGAATACTATCCAGCCTGCTCTCAACTTGTGTGAATTTTGTGGGCCGCCTTCTTTACTCCTGTTTAATCAAACTACAGTGCAATTTCAACAAATTTTAAACGACATTTGAAAGGAAGCCATTGTGCTTTTATAATTACAAATTCTGCGACGAAACGAGGAAACAGAGAATATGGAACTCTCAATTCTTTCATTTAGGAAAGAACCAAGATGCACTGCGTGCTGTAGTTAGTTAATAAAATCTTGCAGGAGGTATTACAGTGTGAAATTATCCTCTAAACATTATAAACTATGATAATTGATAGACATATATTTGTATCGCAGGTGAATTCAACACCGGATTTCTTAATTTTCAGTTATAATTCACTCTTATATGCTTGCAAAATTTAAAGTCAAGGTGAACATTTTACTTTTTTCACTTATATTCCCTTTTCTTTTTTCTAAATGACCAAACAAAATTATTATTCTTGGCAATTCGTAAATTATACCGAGTTTTAAAAGTACTTCCACAGAACCAGAGATCAAACCCCAGAGATCTGCATGCACAAGAATATATTCACTTTGCTCTGTTAGTATAAATAATTTTTTGCTCAAAGATATATCTCGTTTTGTTTCTATATCAAACACAAATGACTCGAGACTAAAACATTTGAATTCAAATCAATTGACAGCAAATGGCCAAGTGCGTAAACCCCTCGATGAAACACTATTTTCTCTCTACTGGGTTTTAGCAAAATTAGAGAGTTAGTTGTAGTGCTTTAATTGGTTTAATTGATTGCCTTTCCTCATTCATGCCGCGTGAAACGAGACATTCGCTGCTGTTTCTGATGGAGAAATTCATCGTTTCTCTACTGACTTATCAAACTTTACCGATGAAAACTATCATCTACTGAATTTCATAAAACAATGAACATTTTGAGAATCTACTCTCTGAGACAAATAAAATGAATGGTCACTTTATGGAGTTTTGTCAATTGGTTCAAAAGTTAGGATGTTCTTGATTTATTTGAAACTCTTGGGCTTAGTAGGGAAACGGTTAATACCATGAATGAAGCAAAAACACAACAAAATAAAAAGCTACAAAATTTCCTGAGCAGCTCGGTTGACAGTCACTTTCACTTTAGGTTGCCTTCCAGGCTGATAGCTGATTTTTTCAGTCGTTTATATTTATGGAAGTAGAAGGATTTTCCAGGAATTCGTCGCCTTGTTTTCATTTTTGTTAACTCATTAAAAATGCAACACTCAAACGACTTATAAACAGGTAATACTCTTCTACAATTTGCAGTATGCATTTGAGACTTTTCAAGATCGTCGGTGTTGCGAGGAGCAAAAAAGGCCTGGATACAAAACGCCATACACTTTATTATATAGAATAAACTTAATAAAAACATCGAGAGTCAAGTCCGAGCACTTAAAAGGTAAGAACAAAATAGAAACAAACTAAGGCTGTCAGAATATCATTTAAAATTTCTATTACTTAAAAGTAAGAACAAGAAGAAAAACAGGCCAATAAATAAATTGAAAGCCGGTACAACACAGAATGTTGTTATTGATTGATACAACCCTCGCTCTATGAATCAGTGCTCCTTACTATAATGGTGAGATCAAGGTTGGTTTATAGGATTTGTCAGGGAATTTGGGCCATTACAAAAGTGCAGTTTTGAAGTTTCAAGACACTTCACTATAACGGAAAACGGTACCGCCAACATCAGTTTGAGCCTAATATTATCAAATATATAACTATAAGAGCATTGACGGTCTGAGCAAAAATTTACCGATTTTTAACCCTTTTCCCTCCTGACTTCAATTTAGTAAATTTATCAAACTTTATGAAAATTGTCAACTTCTGAATTTCATGAAACAATGAACCTTTTGAGAATTTACTCTTCGAGACTAACAAAATAATATCGTCCCTTTATAGAGTTTTGTCAACTGGTTGAAAAGTTAGGACATTCTTGGTTTATTTGAAATCAGGGTTTAGTATAGTATAGTGGGAAAGGCTTAAATAAAAAGGGTGTATCACATGACTTTGTATTTATCTAATAAAAAACCCCTGTCAAGTTAACTTTATATAAACAAATATCGATATTGTTTTCACTAACATCAAGCAGAAGCTCTGGCAGTTTCGCTATTGTTAAGATCAGACATTATCCACCACAAGATATGAAGCTTTGTATTTGTATGTCTTATTTCAATGTAGAGATTGATATGATACCAGTTCTATACGGATTTCTATAAAGATATCATCATTCAAAAAGCTCGAGGTGATAGTACAGTGTAAAATAATTCACAAGAGTATAAATCACTGTGGCTGCGAGCCGAAAAGCAAAAAGTTGGGATAGAAACCTTCTTGAGGCTCTCTGTTCTACGGTAATCTCAGAGATATGAACAAAAAGCGATTGCATTATGGTACTTGCCTTGACAGAAGCGAAGAATTCCACATCAAGTCCTCTTTATCTCCGACATGTTCAGAGTCGTGTTATTTCTTAAAACTCACTGATGCGAGTGACTGTAAACGAGAAAGGGCACTCCGACTACTTTCCACTAAACGTTGGACTTCTTTACGGAAATACGCCAAGGCTTTAGCACTACCCTACATAGACATTGTGCAGAATCGAAACAAACCGTTGTCTTAACTTGGTCTTGGTTAAAACTAAACAAATAAGATCAATGTTTACTTTATTTGTGATTTTTAGAGCGTGTTCCAATTTTGCCAAAAGCGATTATAGATAATAGAGATAAAGATTTCCGGCAGACTGAATGGCAGCTTGCATATGATTAGCAGTGAATGGTCGAGAGGACAATATCTCATGAAGATATTACCCTAATTGTTTCTAATGAGAGACTGTTTAAAATGTCCTAAGGATATTGATAGTGAAGATATTTTTAAAACCACATCAAAAATAATGTGCGGCAAAAAACCCCCAGATTTTCGGTTTTAAATCATAAAATAAAGCCTTTTCATAATACTTTAATTGTTCGAAATTAGAACCAAGAGTAAGATCGCTTCCCAATATCACATTTTTCAGTAGTAAACAAAAGTATTGGATAACCCTCTATCAGGTTTAGAAATCGCCGATATGGTTACATGCGACAAAACTGTGGGGAAGATTTTGCTCATTAACTTTGAAAAGATGGGAAAGGTTATCTTAAAATTTCCTTCATATTCCCGATGGCGGAACTTCAAGACACAGATGGAAATTACAGTACACTAACAAGTGTATTTACTTTTCTAAACAATGTTAACAGTTTCAAAACATTTATAGCTTCTGTTTTCTTGTTAAAACTCGCCACAAAATATATTGTCAGAGCGAGATTTCAATGTGGTCCAAACAACAAAATTTCTTTCTCTTCCATCTTATACATTGTGATCTCAATCAGATCTTGTGGGCACTTTTGAACTGAATATGAATAGCGTGAAACGCAATTGAGCGATAAATAATGTTCTTAATAAAGTTCACAAACATCACCGACCTGATGGTTTTAAACTGATATTGGTGAGTTTTACTCTAAACAAGAGGTGGATAACACAACTGTCAGGAAATTCAAGATACCAGTGGCATCAGCAACAAATCAGCAACAAATCAATTGGACATCACAAACAAGAAACAGGAAACAATTTCTAAATCAAGCGTATTAAAGTTTGGTGATGCAAGAAAGATTAGAGCTAGAGGAAATGACAACAAAATGTGGAACGAAATTAAATAATTGTAAAGCAATATATGTATGCATGATAATGCTTGTATAAGAAAAGGGAGAAGTTTTACTGTCTCAATCAATTTTGATCAGCATTAAATATTGGTTGCGCTGCGCTGTGTTAATCATCGGAAACAACAACATTCTACAATAATATATATATATATCGACACTGCAGACTTATTTATTAGTTATTATAATCATCATTGTCAACATTAGACTGATCAACAACTTTATATCTAAATCTATACATGGCAAAGGTTCGCCAAGCAGTTATTGTCAAATATAACAGAATGATATTATTGTTAAATATATCTCAGACTTGTAGTGGCGACAAGAAAATATAAGAAGCGACAGCAAAGACAACACGTGACTGAAATCTTACCACTGGTACTGTCACGAGAAATGTCCAACTCCAAGTGTATAGTGCAGAACGACGGTATCTCTAATTATTTACAATAATTTTAACGAATTGAACTGCAACAATAATTGCAAATATAACAACAAAAACTACAACAATGATGATGATATTAATGACAAAGTTAACTGAACAGATTTTGCAAAGCCATGGCCGTCTGTGATACTACTGTATCGACACTGTCTACATACACTGTTTCTTATAACGAGTAGAACTTGGACTGCATGGCGCTTGATATTCTGTTATTTTTTTTAAGATTTGAGACCGAAATGTTCTTCATAATGTTTTTAATAGTATTTTTTTATTTCGAGGTCGTTTAGCTTCGAAGTCTTCCCAGCAACGTACCTAATTCACTGCTCATGTCTGAATGGAATTAACAGCTCTGTATAGATAGATCGTTGTCAAGATTCATTTTATTTCCGTTTCGTTTCCATCTTCTTGCTCTTTGTCTCAGCCTGAGATATGTTCTTGACATTTACTTCAATTCTGGCCTTTTCAGCCTCGGAGTTCTCGTAAAACAGAGTATACCATAATTGAATCATACATTTTAAAAATTAAACTTCCATAGATTTCGCAAATCTGCCATCACGTACAGCCGATTTCCGTTGTAAATAACCACTCGGAAAACCTCGATTATATATTGCTCCAGCAGTCGAGGAACCAATCAAAATGCAAATTATATTTGGCGGCTAATGAGCCATTGGCACCGCGGAAAAGAAAACCATAGTTTCCAACACAAACTATTGTTATATATTACACTATCATGAAGTAAATTGGAACTCTCATCGGGAAACTATCTTTTCTAGTCCGTTCAATGGGGCTGATTAATATTTCGTGTTTCAAACGAGATTATAAAGTAATCGAAGGACTTAATATTGTTTTAAAACATGGCAGCACGAAGGTCTATGGTCGCAGAAACCACAGAAAAGCATTTCTTTGTTGCTCAATTAGTGAATTCGATCTTGTAAAGCCCATACAAGTCTAATTTCCAAATGTCAAATAAAATATTTTTCATTGAAAGTTTATAATATATTAGATATCCAATATCAACTTTTCAATTTATTTTCTTTGACAGCGAACAATGGAAATGCGACTGCAGTTATTTGACTGGGCGGTTCAGAGAGGCATTTATCGTTGTGTCGAAGCAGTTGAATTCTCATCTCGAGGACAAAATGAACAAGTTTTTGGCACATTGGCATACTGCTAACTCTGTCGTCGAACCTACACAAAGCAATCACAACGACTGCCATTCGAAAAATGTCAAAGAATTCTTCTGCAATACAACAGAATGTTGCGCAAGCGAAGCAAAATGATATTTGCAGTACTACAATAGATATTGTACCATATAATCAATTTAGCTCGCATTATTCAGATACGGCACTTCTAAAGAAATATCTTGATACAGAGAGGAATATTATCTCCCTAGTATTGGAAACAACATGGGAAATTCCACATATATAATTTGCGAATTCATGATCAGTGCTTGCCTTTTAAATGTACAGGTGGATGAAGAGGACAAAATATGGAATCAAACTTTCATTGCCTCAATCTCTATAAGTTTTTTTGACTAAGCTGTCAGCTTATAATTCTTACAAAGACAGCAGCGATAGAAAAAAACGAATATAACTAAATCATCCTGTACGGTAAATCAGGTTTGCTTGATGCTTAGTAACAACGACGCAAGTTTTAATTAGAAACATGAAATAGTCGTCGTTTGGCTTTCCGGCTAGCAAGAAACATCAACAATGACGAACGGGCAAGCTTCTGTACCTCCTTCACAATTCCAAGGTTTAAAAATGCTACAAAGAGTCAAATGAATGGCAGAAATTAAGTAACTCTTACGTTAATCATATCTTATCTGCATTCGAATAATACAAAATGATTGATCTCGAATACCGTTGCCTTGATAATATGCATTGGGAAAGCAAAATAACTAGCGTTTCCAACAATTCATACTTCACTATAAATTATTTGAGTGCATTGAAAAGTAGTTGTTGCAAGGTTGTCGCTTGATAAAGCATGATCTCTGATCTTTCATGCATATTTTTGATTTAGTCTAGTCTGTGCATAAAAAGCTCGTTTCTGCAATTTCTACAAACGCTTCTAAGACAGAACAATCACTACAAGTCCTTCTCGCTTCATTTGATAGACATTCTTTGTTTCTTCACAAAGAAAAAACCAAACTGCTTGGTGTCTGAACTGTGATGTCAAACGGTGTATACTATTAACCTTATAACTTGGCTATTGATGAGAATATTCAGTTTTATCTGCGCTGCTTTCCTCCTCAGTTGGGCTTCAATAACTCTCATTGTTTTTAAATGTCTTTTGTTTGTTGTTTCTTTCCGTTTCTAGTTCAATAACTCGAGAGTTGCTTCAACAGCAAACCTTATTACTTTCAGTACAACTTCATGTTAATTGCTTACAACAATCAAGTGGCGACAAAAAGAGAGCAAAAATGAAGTTGTTTTTGTCCTTTTTGCTTCACTGTCTTATCTCTGTTCACTTGGTGAGCGAAATCCAGTCGTCAAGCTTTCAGACTACGACGCTCTCCTCGCTCAGCCAACCAACAATAATCTTCATGTCAAAGCGAATTATGATCATATCTTAACTGCAGAGAAAATCTGTTGGCAAACAAAATATAGACCCGAGAAAAAGTCTGCAAACAGGTTTGTTTGATATCGTTTCGAAGAAACTAATAATCGGTAATTGTCTTCTGTGGAACGGTAATGTCACCTGCAGCAATATACGAACAGCAGGAAAGAGATTACCCAATGCATCGAGAATTTAGTCCTCTATTCTCCGTAAAATCAAGGATTAAATGTTAACAAAATTGACGATACTATATGCCTGTTTTGGTTATAGTAAACCTTGGCAAATTTATCGAGGGTTTGAAGCATCACAGTACACACAAAATTGAGCTTAAAGTCGATTACGAAGTTTTCGTATACTAACTCACCTTTGCGGTTAAGGAGACGCACTGCAAATTGACAGCAACGACAACTTTTTATCGAAAGCAAACACAATCTCCCTTTTTGTGCAGAATATGCCAAAAATCACTTTGTTCCTGACTTGTACTCAGTTTCTTCTGATTTCCTGAATGCCTAAAACTTTTTCAAAGAAACCAGCGACGCTTTAGCAAAATTCCAAACGGCGAAATCGTTTGGCCTATAGCTTTGTCCGCAGCCATCGAGTCAGTGTCACTTTTCATACAATTACAATCAGGCCAAAGGCGAGGAGTTAACGATATGCAAGCACCACCATATTGTTAAAAGCGGTGATTTGTTGAGAACAAAAAAAAACAAAACAAACGTTGATATTTACGCTTGACGGATTCTGGACGAGAGAGGCATTACAACTTCACAAGCTGTTATTATGTAAATTTTCTGCTGGGAGCAACGTGGGCGAACAATGAGCGAAGAGGAATCGTGAACAATTACTGAGCACCGACACGCCACCAGCCCAAAAGCATCTCTTTAACTCTCGTTCTCTCCACCATGAAGGCCAGTGTCACTCATTTTTTGTTTTCGTCAGAATTCGGTCAGTTACAAAAGAGTACTGAATCTGTTCTCCACAAAAACAGCAAAGACACTGCAATATTAAAAATGCAAAATACTTTTCATTTTTAATAGAGGTGTGAAGAAAAGTGCTTGGAAAAATCGTAAAGAGTCGCCGCGCAGTATTAGAGTTTGCGGTTAAAATATGTTCTTTTAACAGGCTTCGGCCGAATGTTAAAAACAAATGTGTAAACCCATCGAATCTGATCTTAAATGAGCAAGTACCCAGACAAAACTCTGTGAAGTGTAACGCAAACATGTAACAGCTTCCAAATCGAATATACAAATGTACAAAGACAAATTACCATTCGCTCTTGGAGTGACTTTCTTCTTTCACTATGCAATGTAATTAATAATGGTAATTTCAAATCTATCTTTGTAAATAACTGGACTAGTGCAGTCCACAAAATGTTTGTCGATAAAACCATCTTAACAGAGTTCATAATTGTTATTTATAATCCTCTTGAATCCCTTTTGAAAACTGTGGTTTGCACTAAATTGTTCTTGACAGGAGAATTTGGATGACTGTTCGGTCTTGTGTTGTGAAGGAAATTCAATAAGAGCACTGTTTATTGTTTGAGCAAAATTTGTCACGTTTGATTTGAAAAAGGTAAAGTTTTATCCCGCCTTTTTGTTATTCCCTTGATGGTCTAAATCCCTCAATTCCTCCCTTTTGTTGTTCTACACAATCGTTTATAAATATTAAGATTCAGTAAATTATAACTAGGTACAAAACGTGACAGGGTTCCGTTTGTGACAATGTGAAATTCTAAACATATTTTTCGTTCCATGCACCAATCTTAACCCTTTCAGCCCAGAGCAGTTTATCAAGATCTAACTTCTCCTTGCATAACTCATAACAAAACAATATAACTGG
>JANSTR010035675.1:0-13413 GCA_025434805.1 Antipathozoanthus remengesaui | reverse complement strand
TGTCATATAAGGAGAATAGATAAAAAGTAAAGACATAAAAAACGAAAATCCTAGAGCCCTGCCCGGAAATACTGCAAACGGCCCTGACACTGTAATCTATTGATCTAGCTATGACATGAGCAGTGACTTTTATAGAGGGAGTTTACACTGCGGCAATGAAGTACGCAATTGACGATGACTTGACGCTAAATTAGTGCCAGTGGTGAGCGGCAAGGCCATGTCGGCATGTGTACGCAGCTGCTCACATTTCATTGCCGTGATTGCTGGCAGGACAATTGTTGTCTACTGAAGCGTCTGCATAAACTGGCCCACTTTAACGCAAACTTTGACGACGTTTGAATCGAGAGATCAAAGTCCGACATATTTAAATAGGCATGGACACTGGGCCCATTTTGAAGTGAATGTATGTTTTAAAAGCCGGTTCCTCGCGATAAGCTCGTATCATATAATTATAAAGGAGACATTTGGTCATTTTTTTTGAGCAGCGACCACTTGTCAAGGTGCCAAATTTTTATCTAAAAACACAGGCAAATATAACTTGTCAAAGAAAACTTTAATATAAACAAAACTTGCTCGTGTAGAACCCGTTCAATAAAAAATGTAAACTTTCGGGTCGAGTGATCAGGTATTCATCACTCATTCACTCATGATTCTGCGTTATTTGCAAGTCAATTGGAATAACATCCAACATTTTCATTCGCAATGCAAATCATTCGGTAGTACAATACGAATCCCGACTTCGAGAAAATCCAGTTGCTGGCTACTTGCTTTGAAAATGGAAAGTCGAATACTGAAAAATAATTAAACAATTTGATTAAATGTTCAACCTTTTGATCATCTACTTATAGACCGGTGAGAAGTTTTTTTAGTAAAGAAGGTACTGTGAAGCAACTTGTACATAAAATTAAAAGGACACAAATTGAAGAACATTTTTGAGATAATGAAGCTAGAACAAAATTTTATTCAAGATAAACGGGTGTATTCCTTTTGTTGTAGTACAAACCGCAATTAAGTGTCTCATGTATGTTCCATGCATGTCACAGACACTATATAATCCCTATTCCCTGATAACAATGTAAAGGTTAGTAATATTAAAGGCAATATTACACTTACAGTAGACAAGACGAGTCAGACTGGACCACATGGGACCGGAAGGTAGCGGTCCAAACCATACAAGGCTGAGAAGGGTTCAGTGAGCAATTGCTACTTGTATTTCACTGTTAAATATCTTCTATGTTGGGGTCACCTAGACTTATCATGGACGCGATACAAATTTGACAAACTTTCAGATAATATGAACTCAACTGGTAACAGTTTTAAACATTTCACTGAATATGGCAATTTGCTTGAAATTTCGCAACCCAGGAGAGTGTTGAATTGTTTCATTCTACAGAATTCGTGTATGCTGGGAACTGAAATTAAAACCACAGCAAAATATTTCTACTTACTTCGTATTTTATCATCTTTATACCACCACGCACACCAGTTCTGATCTGTTGCACAACCACGAATCTTCGCCTGACTGATCACATCATGTCAGCGGTACATGGCAAAAGTATCAGAATATTTAACCAAAAATTTTATAACATTTTAAAAGTGTTATTCAAAAACTTTGAAAAATTCATTCATCATTAGTCAGTAGAAATTTGAGGGAGAAGTTAAATTTTACAAGGCAAGCCATTCTCGTAAGACTGTAACGCTTCTTAACTCATAAGATCCAATAAGGCGATATAAAGATATAAATATAGGCCAAGCAAAACTTGCATGTTGAATATAATTTGAATATTGATCGATAAAAGCCTGAAAACGCGAACAAACTTGATGCATCTATTCTCTTGAGCTACGGTTGCACTGTGAAAACGAATGTTCAGTGTTTAACAGGAACATAAAAATTGTTTAGTTTTAATGATTTGTCTTCCTAATCTTGTATCTATTGCAGCTTTTGAAATTTTCACGCCTATTAACCAATATAAATTTCAAACTCCAATTTTTGAACAAGGACCCTCTTAAAGTTGTATCTTAAAGTTGTAATATAACTATAAAGCTGTATCAACTCTTCCTGGCCTTAGTAAAAAATTAATTATGTGTAAACAAGTTTTGGGTTTTACTCCAGGAAAATCGACCATAGACTACCAAATTGTTTTCATAAAAAAATTACGATTGCTTTAGGTAATGGTGATTATGCCATATCATTGTTCTTAGACTTATTAAGCCAAGAACAATTATACGAAAGTATGGCTTTTGATACCGTAATCCATTCAGTTCTATTGTCTGAGCAAAAGAATCATGAGATGCAAAGTTGTGAATTAGATTGGTTCAAATCACATCGACTTAACAATAGAAACAAGAATAATATTAAAGTTTTAGAATTATATTTATAAAAATAAAGTTTATGTTAATGAGGCAAACTCAAAAATATTACAAATTACTAATGCACCACAAGGACCTGTCCCTAATTTTTAAAAGCGACTTTTAAAAGCAACAAAAATACTATCAACACGATTATTTGCTGATAATACTCAACACTGACAGCATCAGGAAAAACAAATTGAAAGATTGATCGATTGATGATTGTAGCAGTATAGCAAACAGTCATAATTGAAATATCTCGGGTAACACTAAAGTGCAGTGTGGAACGACAGACCGCAAAACCATATAGAAATTCAGAAATCTGGCGTTGAAGTAACTAAACTATGCTTCCATTTGTATATAGTTCTGCAGATTCCGTGCCGGTCCAAATTATACGTAGAGGTGTATGGCCCAACAGGGAGCGCGGAGCAAGTTTTAGATTGGGTGGGCACTACCACGAGCGCCGAAGACGCGAGTTTCGTAGGGGGTCCGAGGAATGTTCCCCGGGAAATTTTGGAAAATTTGAGCTTCTATAATCGCTAAAAATGCAGTTAAAATGTATAATTGTAAAAAATGGTCGTGAATTTATATAATAAATAATATAATACGGTGAAGTGCGTTATAAGTATCAGAGGCTAAACTTTTCATCATGATGGATCGGCAGTAAAATGGGGTTAGGGTTTGAGTCAAAACTAGTGCATGCTTATTGTTTTATGACTTTTATAAAGTTTTAAAAAGCGTAAAACAAAACCACAAACAAAACAAATGAGTTTCTTTTCTAAACTTTTTCTCCTTAAATTTAATACGAAATTCTTAAGGGCACATGCGGCAAAATTATTGGGCGGCATATGCCCCCCCCGGTCCCCCTACTCCGCGGTCCCTGACCAATCAGCCCCAAACCCATACACTAAAGGGCTGCACGTACGTAGCCAATTATTGGGATACCCCTCTCCCCGGAATTCCGCGATCTGTTGTTCTTCATTATAGTGCTACAAAATATCTCTAGTATGAGCAGCATCAATACTTTACAAGTAACTCTTCTGCTGGGAATAACTATATTGATTTTTTAAAACTAATATCAGAAAATTCTGTTCTACTCGAGTTACTGGTCTACAATCTGCAATCAGAATAATGCAGAGACACACGTGACGCCCCTGGGATTTTCATTTTGTGCTGGCGGCCGGTTACGGAGGGAATCCCATTCAGGCGAAATTCCGGTAAAAGTGGCTGGTGCAGAAGACCGATAGATGCCTGAAAATGGAATTTCTATGCATACCCTGTTGTATAATAGCGATGCTTGTTCTTAGTACTCAAAACTACTCGACCCCTTAAATATATTGGGGCTGTCATTAGCCTGCCTGCAGACGTTAATTCTTTGCCCTAGGAGCACTCCCAGGGCGATGGAGAATTAACGTCTGCAGGCAGGCATGCAAAGATAGATTTTTACAGGATCAGTATAAAGAAAGCATTTTCTTCAGGTTTGATTTCAGTCTCAGTTTCAGACTGTCGCATTGGCGCATAGTGAGAGTATCGTGTTAAAAACAGACCATTTTCATGACTGTACGGTACGGAAAGGGTTTTTATAAGTTTGGCTGCGATGAGGTACAAATAAAATTGAAATATAGCGCCAGAAGCGCGATAAAGTTCATTGATATGATTGTCAACAGCATGATTGTGCATCACTGTGTCTCTAGCTCACTTTGTTCAGTTGTTGTAAAGTTCACATTTGTTGGGTGACTTGCACACTTTTACTGCTACTCACTACTCAGACCGACCACGCATCATTCACGGCGAAGGGTAAAAAATTTTCAGTCATTTCATAATAAATGACGTATTTTGAGTAAACTTTCATTATTTTGATGTCATCTACTGCCGACTTCGTATCTTAACCCTTTCCCTACTGACTATTCAACAGTAAAATTATCAAACTTGATAAAAATTGTCAATTTTCGAACTGTTCATGAAACAATGAACATTTTGAGAATCTACTCTTCGAGACAAACAAATGAATGGTCACCTTATAGAGTTTCGTTAACTGGTTCAAAAGTTAGAACATTCTTGGTTTATTTGAAACTGGGTTTAGTAGGGGCAGGGTTAATAATCTATTTTAAGAATATTTGCATCTTCATAGCAACACTCAAACAGGCCCCCGGAATATTATGTGTATTAATGATCCTCTATTTTTAGAATATTCCTTTGTTTCTTGCCGCACCTTCATTAGCAACACGCAAACGGAGAGGTTCGAGTGAAGATAACAAACAAACAGAATCAGAAAGTGCAACACGCAGAAAATAACTCGGAGAACAGTGAGAATGAACCATTTTGAAAAGATCTTCAACACTGTAACAAGTTGTAAAATATTTATTATTCATGAAAACTTTAATTATCTATTCAAAGTCACAGCCAGCTTTGATTCGAGTGTCGTCCCGAATATCTTGGCTGTTATTTTTTATGTTAGACCAAAATGACTGAGAAAGTATAGACGATTACGTTACGTCCATGAACAACAATGTTCATGGACGTGAGGACTTCAAAGAGAACGGCACAAAACAATGAACTTAATTACTGGGTTGCCTGTGGCAAACCAGTCTTAAAATGGGCTTGATTTTTTTGCTGTAAATGGAAAAATTGCACAATTCAATTATGACATCCGCGCTGCAGCCGTGCGATTGGTTTGGACATCGACATCACCATGGCAACTTGAATGAAGTTCACAGGCAACGTCACGAAATCCGACCGACTCAAAGAAACAAACAAGTGGTCAACAACAGCAAATGAAATTTTCCCCTTGTATTCACGATTCTTACAGAAAATGACGCGCGCTCATATTTGGAGCTTAGCTAATCTGAATATACAGTAGAGAAACTCAAGAGTTCGTTAAAATGCCGGGTGGGACAAGGACGCCGTAAATCATGTACTTTTAATATTTTTGAAAGTCCATAAGAAAGGGAATCGTGCAAAAAAGTGGAGGGGCTAAAGCCCCCCAGCGCCCCCGGCTCCGGCGTGCCTGTGGGAAGCGAAACGGTCTTCTTCAGTGAGTTGGAGATTGCATTGCATTGGTGTAGGAAATATCAGTATATTTAAGATGGTGGAAAAACCAAAACCTAAAACAGTAAAAGCCAAGTGTTAGAGTTATTTCCTGCTAAATGGAATATCAACTTTCAGTCAAACTCAAAGGATATCCGGTCACGATTCAATTACGGACATGCTTTTGAATTTATTATTTACCATTTTGTCTTAGAATCGATCGCAAACATAGCTAAAAGATTAACAACGACTGAAGACAACTTATATACAGCAAAATGCGATACTAATTTCAAGAAAAGATAAAAACTACACGACAGGCAACCCAGTGTAGGCTTCTTGAGCCTCTTGTTACTGAATACAATGACCGCACATTGGAAGGTAACCAGCTGGTCAATTTCCAACCGTCGTCTTGAAATGGCTGCAGAGAACGAAAACGCTGAAAATATAACATGATCTTCGATCGGCTTCAAAAATTAAGGCTTCTAATTTTTACCATCCACAAACCTGAAAAACATTAAAGAAGAAAACGATTTTTATGGACAACAAAAACAAAACGGGATCTTCAAAATCCAGCGGCCGTTCTCGCTTATGTTGGTCTCGTTGCTTAAACAATCAGTCGTACGGGCGGGGGAGGGGCTGGTGTAGGACAGAATTAGAATTATGTTTAGTGTAAATGCCATATTCATGCCTGAACCGTTGCTTATTTTACGTTATCCGAAGGTTGCAGTAGTTAATCCGTGCATAATTAGTTGCTCATTCAGTTTCACTCACACGTATTCAGATTGTTTCCAGATGTCACACGCATTGTTTCAGGTTCGCTGGTCTTTAAACTTAAGTTTTCTTTCTAGTAATCAAGAAACAAATACTCTGCGAGTATGCTGCAAACCAGTTATCGTGCCCAGCTTCTACAGTCATGTCAATCAAATCGGCCACTTGGGGACGAACTGCGACTGATGTCTGTGGCCGAATAAGTATCACAAACTGTAGATTTGACGCTACTCAGAAGGTGAAGGACTTGTGCGAGAGCCAAGCATTTTGTACTATAAATCCCACCAACCAGCTGTTTGGGAAGGATCCTTGCATTTATATTCGCAAGTACCTGGAGGTTACCTATGTCTGCAACCAAGGTACGAACACGTATTAGGTACAACTATAGAAAGTTCAAGAATTAGTTTGCGACCCTCAAATTTGGACTGAATAACACCCTACTAAAGCAATTCTACTGTATATCCTTTCAGATTAAACCTTAAAGAGATATTTGATAGACGTCTTCTGATTATTTCCTATTTAAAATTTCCACTTTCTGTTCTCCTCATGTGTAATCTTCGTAAAGAAATGTGGTTTCTCCCTTGCTTTTGTTGATGAGTATATCCATTTGACTTTTCACTGAAAACACGTTTCCCTACTTCCTACACTCTTAATTATCGCATTTTTCTATTGTATGTGTTCTTGGGAGTTTCCTATGCAGGGTTGGCACCGAGTTTTGTTTTCCCGAGCGCCGTGATGTTTGCTGATACAAGTCGTGCATCATGAGCGAATGGACATTTTAAAAATGTTTAGTTGAATAGATAGATTTTACTGTCAACGGCGACAACAATTTATGGCACTGAATTCAACAGTTAACTTGTATTTCCATCTTCATTCATGCGCTTGTGACTCACTTTGTCTTTCAGCACTTTATTTAGGAAAACTGTGTATTTTGATAAGTTTTTTCAGCCCTTTTAGACTCTTTTATGTGCACAAACACCCTCAATACGACTTTGGAGTTCTGGTAAATCAACCAAATTTCAGTCGAAGGAAAACAAAATATCTGAATACAAGAGAGCGAAAACGAAATTTTCGGCACAAGCACGATTTCTATGGCAGATTATCTGCATAATAAAGTTCGGTGGACGTTTTAATCTTCTGTTGAAAATGAACAATACAAGTCGTTTCAAGCGCTTGTTGAGGCAACTAATTTCAGAGCATCGCCCGAGGCACTAAACTTTCACCAATTTCTAACATACATTTTTATATTTGCTGGCCACCTACTTCGATTACCCCTATGTTTATTATGGGCGACCCTTACCATTAATTTAGAATTGTATCTCTATATACTTAGTGTACGTTTTAGTATATTTTTAGTGTAAGTGAAAGTGTTGTGTAGTGTCCTGTCTTGGCGTGCCGTACCGCGAGTCGTGCCATGTCATGTCTTTTGTTTTTTGTCATAGAACAATAATCACAAGATATGAGCCATTTTTTCCTGTTTTACACTCTGGAAAGGGATCTTATTCTTGTCTCGTTGCCCTAGGTAGGGCACGAATACCCGGCTGTCCAGCAGGTTGGTCTGCTTCCCCAGATGGAAGCAGGTGTCTGACTATTTTCTTTGACAAGAAGACGTGGCGAGAAGCGCAGGACACGTGCCGGTCATATGGAGCCGAGCTTGCTAGTCTGCACAGTGGGTAAGCAGTACTTTGGCTACGTATACTGAGCTGATTGGTTGGGCTGAAGTGACGAAATAGTCGGCGTAAGTTGTTTACGTGTAGTTGATTGGCTGGGGCTATTGCAACACTCTTTGGCTGCTTGAATTTCATTGGTTAGGAGACGTACTGTACAGTACAAGTTGTCAGTTTTTGGGAAAAAATCGTGATTCTAATCGCTGTGTTTTCCATATCTCTGGTATGACTGGCCGCGGTTTGTTATCAAATGCAGGCAGCATTTGTCGGAACACACTGGTTCCATTCAAAATTGTCCCTGTTTATATTTGCGGATTAGAGCCGCTCAGTTTTGATGTTCCACACACAAGCGCGGAGAGGTTGGCGAGTTATGGCGGGAGAAACCGTACTCGTGCGCCTGGAGGGGGGGGAGGGGGAGGGGGAAAACCCCCTAACCTCAGGGCAGGTCGGAAAAAGAATGACTTGAAAAGAAGAATTAAGCATTCCTGCTAAAAATATAATTTCGCGTTGCACAACCTAGCTCCTCTGAGTCATGTAACCACGCAACCATAATCAAATGGGAATATTGCGAGATCTTTGTAAGATTCTAATAGCACTGAATTTGAGTCTTACATTTGACGTATACCTAAAATGTTTTGAGTTAGTTGCATAGAAAGGCAGTTTCATGGTTTGATTTGACCAATATTTTTCGTTTCTTGTCAAAACAAAATAACTTCTGCTACAAATCCTTGAAGCTTAGTTCTACCTCGTCGAAAATGCGATTTGAATGGCTGTCTACAGAGGACGATTTTGAAATGGATTACAATCGAGTTTAGACCTTTCATCGCCAACTAGTTTATCAATATGTATTTTCTCCTTACACTTTCCCAAAAAATAGGTCATTTAGCTACGAGAATAAAGCAATTGATCATACAAGCAAACGCTCTGATTTTTAAGGTGAAATTCTATCTGTTTGCCAGGAAGTTATGGAGACAGTTAGGAACATTTATTGTTAATAGAGGCTCAAAGGGTTAGTGCTTGCCGTTGTAACTTTTAACTTTTGCCAAACTTTGCTCCCATGAAATCCGAAGCAACTTCGCAGAGAGACGTCTCAAAATGAGCGTCAAAACACACAGTTCCAAATTATAGCAGAACGACATTAATTAAGAGTATAGACGTCGAGAAAAATGGACTTCAAGTTATACTCCACTCTCAAAATTGTCGAAATTGCCTAAATTCAGGTGAAGTTTGCTAGTATTTCCTTTGCGACTATGGAATAAATATGTAACCAGATGGAAATAACAATCTTTCAAGAACGAAGTTCTATAGCTAGTATAATGATACCGACTACAGAAACGCAAAAAATTGAAACCTTGGTAGCGTGGGTCTCACGGTTTCTTTCTTATTTGCTCTTATTTGAGCTAACAAAGGCGGCTTAAAATATGCAAATCAGCAATGTGGGGCCTTGGCGTGACATCATATGTCCATGAATTCTAGCTAATGAACGCAAAAATGCAATAATCCTGTTGTTAAAATACTTTCTTATCAAAGTAAATTGGGTTAAATTAAAGACAATTAAATTCTTTTTATGGACAACAATCATAATACTGCCCTTCAAATACCTGTTTTGTGAATGTCAGGCTGGACAACTCGTTCCTGACAAGTCTTATGGTGCACTCGTGGGAAGCTGGCGATGTGTGGATCGGGCTGAACGACCTCATGCCCCGAGGAACCTACAAATGGACGGACAACACCACTGTGGATTACAGCAGTTGGTATTCCCATGAGCCCCATGACCACACAGCCAGCGGTAGCTGCGTTAAAGCCTCGCTGAAACGGCGGAGTATGGGTGGTAAAATGTATTGGTTGGACAGCGACTGCACGGAAAAGCTCGCCTACGCTTGTAAGAAATATAAAGGTAAATATATAGCCCGCTGTGTATTTCTACGTTTTGTAGTCTTTAGCTGAGAGAAAAAGGGGAAGAAAAGATGCAGTCAGCTCAGGCCAGACGGATAGACAAACATTCAGAGATGCACAGATTGCGGAGAGATAAACAGAGACGGGAAAATTAGTTATACCTTTTTTATTGAGTACATCTGACTTTTTTTATTTCTGTATGTTTTTATATATGTATCTGATTCAGGTATCTCTTACAAACACATATACAGGGCATTAGACGGTAATGAGAATATAGCAATTGATCATACACATCAAACTATCTAAGATAATAAGTGAAGTTCTTTTTCTTGTTTGTAGCGAACTATACTCCAGCCCCCCCTGTGACAACAACGAGTAAGTATCTCACCCAACTGCCGTGTATGAATATATATTGCATGTGTGATTACTGCGTGTAAGTATTGTGTGACTACTGCCTGTACGTATTGTGTGACTACTGCGTGTACGTATTGTGTGACTACTGCGTTTATGTAACGTGTGACTACTGCGTAATCTGTATTGTGTGACTGCTGCGTGTATATACTGTGCGACTACCGCGTGTACATACTTTGTGACTACTGCGTGTACATACTTTGTGACTACCGCGTGTACATACTGTGTAACTACCTCGTGTATATATTGAGTGACTACTGCGTGTATATATTGTGCGACTACTGCGTGTATATATTGTGCGACTACTGCGTGTACATACTGTGTGACTACAGCGTGTATATACCGTGTGTCTACCGCGTATACATACTGTGTGACTACCGCGTGTATTGATTGTGTGACTACTGCGTGTATGGACTGCTTGACTACTGCGTGTACATATTGTGTGACAATATGTGTACATATTGTGTGACTACGGCGTGTACATATTGTGTAACTGATGTGTGGTACATATTGCATGTGTGATTACCGCGTGTACGTATTGTGTGACTACCGCGTGTACATATTGTGTGAGTAATGCGTGTATTTTGTGACTACTGCGTGTGCATATTGTGTGATTACGCATAATAGTATTGTTTACCTACCTTGTGCAAGCATTGCGCAAAAACAAGTGTAAGTATCCCCTTCAAGCATTGTTTGAATAGCATGTTGCGTAGTGTTTGACTGTAACGCGTAAGAGGTTTCAAAATGTGATTTTTCCTTTCAAGTTCCGTGTGAGTAGCGTGTATTATGTGACTACTAATTTCGGGCATTGGGATCTGCAATAATCAGTGAGTTATCTGCTCGTTTTCCACAGTACCCACAGGGCCTTGTCCTCAAGGCTGGAAGCATTTCGAGTCAGCCTGCTTCATTGTCAGTTTTGCAAGGTTAGTACATGTTTGATTTATCAATTCTTCGAAAGCTCGACACCGTATATTTTTTTGTGTTTTAGCCCGGAGCATCGCACACAACAGAACAAATATAACCACAATCCAAGTTAATTAATAGCTGATGAAATGTTTATAAATGTGTGCGTCGTTGTGAAAGAAACTTTTTGATCTTTATTTGAACAGAAAACCTTGGCTTCAGGCGCGTGATGCATGCCGGGCCATGGGGAGAGGAGGAGACCTTGCCAGTATCCGGAGTCGTGACGAGAACAACTTCGTCAAGACGGCGTTGCTCAACCAAACTTTCACAGTGTGGACTGGTCTTAATGACCGAGGACTTCTTTTCGGTAAAATTGCATGCAGTGCTATCTGTCTGTCTGTCTGTCCATCTGTCTGTCTGTCTGTCCATCTGTCTGTCTGTCTGTCTGTCTATCTGTCTGTTCATCTGTCCATCCATCTGTCTGTCTGTCTGTCCATGTCTGTCTGTCCATCTGTCTGTCTACCTGTCTGACTGTCCATCTGTCTGTCTGTCTGTCTGTCTGTCTATCTGTCTGTCCATCTGTCTGTCTGTCCATCTGTCTGTCTATCTGATTATCTGTCTGTCTGTCTGTCCATCTGTCCATCTGTCTATCTGTCTGTCTGTCTGTCCATCTGTCTGTCTACCTGCCTGGCTGTCCATCTGTCGGCCTGTCTGTCTGTCCATCTGTCTGTCTATCTGTCTGTCCATCTGTCTATCTGTCTGTCCATCTGTCTGTCTGTCCATCTGTCTATCTGTCTGTCCATCTGTCTGTCTGTCCATCTGTCTGTCTGTCCATCTGTCTGTCTGTCCATCTGTCTGTCTGTCTGTCTGTCCATCTGTCTGTTTGTCCATCTGTCTGTCTGTCTATCTGTCTGTCCATCTGTCTGTCTATCTGTCTGTCTATCTGTCTGTCTGTCTGTCCATCTGTCTGTCTGTCTATTTGAATAGCTAAGCTTAGGTGGATTACTGAACGATATCTTCGCGTGTGTTTGCACACGGAATGCGCTGGAAATCACTGCACGAGTTTAGTTATACATTTTGTTGAAAACTTCATTAATTTTAAACTCACTGAAATAGCCGTTGACTCTCAACATTTTGTATAAAATTCGTTGGGCGGTGATTCTGGGACCTTGCGTATCCAGTCACACGAAAGTCAATCTATTCAAGGACTTCTTAGAGAAGTTAATAAAACGAGACGTTGATTTTTGGCTTAAAAACGCTTGACCTGTTTGGCTGTAATGTAATTTCAACATATGTATCCCCTCTAATTTAAGAATCTTATTTTGATCATATAATCGTACGAATCTCCATATGCGCGTGTTTCCATTTGTGGAAATACTTTCGCCAGCAAATATTTGACGCCTTCTCACGTTTTCGCCCGGTGCAGTATACATCATAAAACATAATCTGTAGGAGCTTTTGAGATACAACCTACGTTAAAATAAGTGAAACAAGCTGAATAATAAATTTTCTGTCAATCGCTCTGCTACTCATTAAATCAGCCAATCCAAAACACCCATTCCAGTTAATCAAACATGACCACCAAACCACTTCTAATCACTAACAAATTCAATTAAGCAATTAATGGATCAATCGATCCATCAAAGGTTAAATTATTATTTAACCAAGCAACCAATCAACCAAGAAATCAACTAACATAATCTAATATTTATGAATGAATTTATATGAAAATAATGTTGATATTTGTTATTATTAATAATATTTATTATATAAAATATGGTTTTTCACTGATTTCCAGGGCATGTTTGGAGCGACGGTAGCGCCCTGAAGTTCACCAGTTGGGGGCCACAACAACCCAACAGTTTAAACGGCCAGCAGCCGTGTGTAGAAATGGCCTCCACGGGAGACTGGAACGACATCGGGTGTTTCACTCAGAAGCCTTACCTGTGCAGAATGCCGCGACGTGAGTTCTGTTAAAAGAAGACATTTTTAAAGCAATTTGTGTTTATCTGCTTATCCATGTTTGTCTTTCTTTGTCATTTTCTCTAATATTGTTATTCTTTGTTTGCATGTGGCGTCACGTCACAGGTTTTAACATCAACATGGCAGCGAATGAATATCTATGGACTGAGTGAAAATTGGCATTAACATCATTGTTATAATATCATTGTCATTATTAGTGTATTTTTCAATATCATTATCGTTAACGTTATTGTAATGTCACTGAGTCGCCATTTGACATGTTGGGGTAGTTTGGCACTCTTAGCCTTCGAAATAAGCAAGATACAAGCAAAATAAAGAAGTTTTGATTTAGTCACGTGACTTGTGACGTCATCAAGCAACAAACATCCCTGAGTCGCCATTTGACATGTTGGGGTAGTTTGGCACTCTT
>JANSTR010035564.1:0-13413 GCA_025434805.1 Antipathozoanthus remengesaui | reverse complement strand
TGATGAGGTCAGAATATGATAGATTGCCCCACGGATGCCCACAGCGGAGTCCGTTCACTTTCTTTCCAGGTTTTATTGGTTGTGGATCATCTGGTTGCTTTAAACCAATTATAATAAAATTATTTTAGCTATACGTTTTTAACATAACGTGGAATTGTAAAAACAAACTACAGCTGATAGTTTAAGTAAAAAGCAAACATAATAACATTATAAATTTTTAAAAAATTATGATACAGGATTCTTATCGATCATCCACTAGACGCAATTCAAACTTTATATAAATAGTTTATGTTTCAAATATGATAAGTAAACCTTTCCACAATAATGCCATATTCAGTGTATCCTATCAACGCATCTTATATTTCATTTTTTGCCGTTCACTTTTTTGTGAGGCGAGGTTTGCGTTTGTAATTTTGTAAAAAGACTGTAGTGAATGATCTCAATATTGTAAAATACAAGAACAGAAAAATATACTTTGGAACTCAAACCATGCTCGAACTGTTTAAATTTACCACAAGACTTATGATCGTACTTACAGTGTCTGCTTGATGAGATTCGTATCCAAATTGCATGTCTTTGGCGTTCTTCTGAATTATTGGCTCTTGGTATTCTTGTGAATTACAGCAAGCCTCGGCGTTATATGGTGTTCTTCTATTCTCTTCGCCAATCCCAGACAGTTTGCAGTGGCTTCCTTGGTACTCAACTCTGGCTGGATATGGACGATGGCGATATAATCCAGATTTTCTTTCATTCAGAACACTTATCTTGTGTTGTTCCATTTGGGGAGGTTTGCGTTTTGTTTGCGCGTGCTCTGTTACAAAGGAAAATTAATGAAATTCAAGAGTGGATAAGATATTTTCTTTATACGATCATTACACCACAATGCTCCAGCTCTTGTCAAATTTCCTATGTTAAAATGCTAGCATGTATAACTGTGTTGTCTTAATGAAATAGCTGTTTTTGTTGGGTTTTCATCCGATTAAATAATAACATAATAAAAATATATATAATCTACAATTTTAACTCTAGATAATGTTTACCATGCTGATAGCACAAGGCCATATGTGAAGCCAATTACAGCAAAATCCTAAACGTTTGTCAACGTCAGTTCAACCATCATTTTGATTCAATTTTACCCTTATTCGACTATCAAATCCTCTTTCTATACCAAAAATGCCTTGTTAAACTATTCATCCGACCTCATCTATTTAACCATTATTCAACTATCAAACCTTTTTAATTATGTTCTTCAATAAAAGTTGGACAGCTGAATCAGATAGCTGAATTGATGAATAGCGTTTAATAGCTTAACAAGGGCCCATTGGCTGAAAGACGGTTGTAATGGAGTTGCATGAAGGTTAAATTGAAACCGAATGAAGCTGAATTGACACTGGATTTTGCTACGATTGGCCTGGCACACTGGATCAACCTGTACAATCGCAGGTCAACGGACATGTTGGTACTCTGACGAGTATGTAGTCAAAACGGAACTGGAAACTGTAGCATGATACATACCGTAAACGTTTGTACGTACCGTTCAAGGTATCAAAGCGCCGGCGACACAAACATGTGACTCAGAAAGCGCAACAACTTTCTTACTTATCTGCATTGGAAGAGTTCTCCTCTATTTTCAACACATTTGGTAACTGATGGTGGAATATTTCCATAATGTTATCTTTTCCTGGAAAGCAAAAGGTCCTGAAGGATGTCCTGGTTACTAAAAAGACTGTTTGCAGTTGAATATTCATGATCATTTGGAGAAATATATCAAAAATATGCGCTTGTATTTCAACAACAAAGTTTTTACTTTGTATGCCATTTTGAGATTTACTGGTCTGAAATTGACAATAGAATGATTTATTTTATGTGTGTCATTTGCGATATGTGCGGTCAGGTTAGCATTATATATGGTTTGGTTATGGCCTCGACAACAGACAAATTCTTTGCACAGATAATGTGAACTACGTTTCAGGTTGAGGGAGGGTTCTTTTCTTTTTTTTTTTCATTTTCTTACGTTTCCTCTAATTGTTTCTTATAAAATTATTATATCATTCATATCAGCCCTCTGATGTTTAGTTTTGAAACATTAATCGACATTCCGGCTTTCCAATCCTTTCATTTTTCCCTCAGTAGTTTAGTGTATTACGCTCTAGATTGTTTAACTTTACCTGGAATGGGAGAGGAAAATTGCAGCGCTAAAACCTGTTATTTATATTATGAAGGGAAACAGTCACCACTACTAAATCAGCATTGAAACTTGGACAATAAGCTGCACTTGTGTCCAAATGTCTCATTAATTCTTTGACCCTCAATTATAAGTCTGTCTTTTCATCAAATTCTCGTGCTATTCTTTATTACTTTTCTCTGAACAGTGGTGTTTCCTGTACGAACTCTTAAATACTCCCTTAACTAATATATGAATTTGCATAAAAAGGTATGAAGTTTAGCAATGATGAATTTGACGATCTTCTCATCTTCTCATAAATTCAAAACACAGGCTAATTGTTATATTCTGCAGCATAAGGTTCATGAAAGGCATTGCAAACTGGTAAAATTCTATATTAAACCGCCATCTAGTAAAAAAAAATTTGAACAAGAACCTTTCAATTAAAGCGTCAGTGCAAGACTTTGAACAGCACCTATGATAATTAACATCTGTTGTTAAAGTGTTAAATTGGCTGCCAGTTAGCTATATGCTATCGCTGAGAGGTAGTGTCTTACCTTCAATTGTATGAGGATCCCAAAGTTATTTAGTAGATAATTTCACCACACATACAACTGATCCGGTAATTTGAAATACGACATCATTGTAGCCAAGCTTTAGAGTATATTTACAAATGGTTTGGAATGCAAACGACTCATAACTTCTTCTAGTAGAAATATGGTCACTATGTAACGCAGATGCTGCAGTTTGATTGGTTATTTCTGTAGTTTGATTGATTTTCTTAGTCATGGCCTATCACCCAATAGGCCCCCACCACTGACAAGATTATAGATTCATTAATGCATAGTTTATGTAACAGCAATTTCACTGCCATTGGTGTTACATTGCTGTACGCTGTTGTCACTGTCTTTACTCTTAAAGGAATGTTGAGTGTTCCTGCTGTAAGAACAAATTAATATCAGCAGTACTGTAGACAGCAGGTAAGCTTTCAGATTCTGACCGTATATAGAGGATATTACACGGTGGCACGAAGATATGAAGTTTATCTTCGAGTGGTGAAAATATTTCACGAGTGGAATATTTTTTTCACAGGAGATGATAAATTCATATCTTCGCGCCACCGTGTAATTTTCTTTTTATTATATAGACACATCCACAAACAAAAACTAGGTAACGTGTCAAGCGGAAAAACATCGGAAATGACATCATCGATATCCTCACTAATGAAGACATGAACACAGCACTCTGCCCAAGAAGAGGCAGTAACTTAGAGCCAGGTTAGGTTCTCACTTACTTCCTTATATATTATCCATATCCAGACAAGACACAGAATATAAAATCAATACAGTGGAACCTAAATTTTACGATATGCCCCGGGACAAGAAACAGTATCGTAAAATCGAGGTATCGTTAGATCGAGGTCTTTTTCATACATTTTACTGTATTTTTGTCGGGAGAAAGCTAAAAAAACGTTATCATAAAATCGAGGATATCGTTAGATTTAGTATCGTAGAAGTTCCACTGTAGTGTAATATCGCACATTGTTGTTTGTATGTTTAACCCTATCTTGCCCGGAATTTTTTGAGGTGTCACAGCCCGGGTAGAGTGATGAATTCTTGCACAAATGGTAATCAGCCTGAGAACTACTAAATTTCAAAATTAGGTAAAGCTAATTACTGGTGACGTCATCGAAGATGTTTTGATTGATATTTTTGTTATATTTAGTAAAGAACGCAGATATTTGAAAGACAACGAAGAAGAAACAAAAGAAACAGAAGAAACTGTACACGTAGGTTAAAAAGAACAGTAAAAATGAAGAAATTTTGAAAAAAAAAATACCCACAATGCATTGTTGTGACCAATGTTCCAAAATTATTTATTATTGCATTGCACATAAGCATCTAAGACAAGATAATTTTGAAAAATGCAAAAAGAGACCTTTAAAATTGTGGTTACCATGGCAACAGTATCAATCGCATCACAACATACCATATATCGAAAGATTCCTAATAAAAGTTTAGAAAAATTTATCAAAATTCGGCTTCGTACTGCGATGCATTCCTAACGTATGCACCAAAATATACCTGGGAGGGCGGATTCCACACACCCCCATCCCCTCCCCTCGGGCTAGATAGGTTTAATATGAAAAACGTTCAAGAAGCAAGCGGGCGTTACTTTAATCTTTCTTTGACATGAGCGCATAGCATTAAATAATTATGAGTTTAAAATAGTCAAAAATAAAAGAACTGCAACAGCTTCAGAAAGGCTTAGAAAGGAATGTTAAAAGGTTGATCAAGAAAAATTGAAGCATGAGTGTACAGTAAACTGTTGGTAAAGTTTTCAACTATTTACAGTAGCGAAATGTCCACTTATTTTCTTGCATTGCAACTGTATTGACAATAATATGTTGCAGAAACAAACACAATTCAGAGTAACTCATCACCGTAGAAATTATATCTCTGGAACTGGTTGTGTTTGTTGTAGATAGTATCTGGGAATAATTCTGAAATTATTTAGTTTATGCTTCCGGAACAAAAATATTCAAGAACTCTTAATAAAACGAATTTGCATACTAGAGCCTTCAACAAAATATCTGGTCTGTTAGGAACACTTCGCCATTTTGTAAAGATTCTGGAACATTCTAGCATGTTGAGCCACCGTGGTATGTCATCTTGTAAAATAGTATAGAACTGTAATAAACTCTGAACTGTGAGGGACTGGGGATTAGGCTGGCCTCCCTACATGCCTCGGGGTGTTACCTTTCACTGCCGCCATGATGCTAAGAGCCGGATTTTCCAAGTAATTTAAATGGATAGCAACAACTTATTATATGGTGTCAGAAGTGGCACAACTAATTCCTCAATTTATCAAGGGCTTATATTTCCTTTCAATAGACTCTAGATCCTGCGCACTTGTTCGTTCCCTCGTAAACGATGGGAAAAATTGTGAATGCTTGATGCCAGTGCGGTAGATAGTCCACGAACGTTAACGTTTTTTGTCTCATCTGCATCATAAATATAAGAGGAGGACAAGTAATATTCTGCTACATGGCTGATAAAGGTCATCAAGCATTATTGAGGTGGAGGGCTAGTAATTCAATTCAAACATTTGCGCAGCGATATTATCTCATATACCAACTTTGCAACTCTAACAATCTTACAGGTGGTCTCTGAGGTCTCTGAGGCACGTGACATAGAGGATGGCTTCAAAACGGAAACAGTCATGCCATATCACAACAACAGCTGCAATAAACAGCAAACAATGTTTCATACAGCCAAATCGCTACACTTTCGCTGACCAGGCATCCGTTGCCTCCCACATGCGACATACCCGTTGCAACTGCCGAACCAATAATCACGCCTATTATGAGTGTGTGAGACGAGGACACTAATAACTCTTATACAGAACAAAAGCATCCATCTCAGTGAAAGTTGTATGAGAAGGTGAGGCAGAGGTGAATCTAAATGATGTCTATCTTGCTATTAGGATGAACTTCAAGGCCCAATAACAGCCAAAGGTATTTTTGTCGAGCTTGAGGTCACACACCACTGGTAATACGTCAGTTCAAGTTCCAGGTTGGTTCAAGGCTTTTGTAAATCCATATATTCTCAGACCTCAACAAGCTGACAGGCGCACACACGGGTCCATCTACTAACGCGTCTTCATGATTACTTATCAATCAATCAATCACATCCCAATGCCACTAATTCCACCAAGGACGAAGTTGCATTCCACTGTATACCAGGTCTTACAGCATGGGCGTCCTACGTGCGATGTTGATTCAGTTAACCAGCTGGAGGCCACTCCTGCACCTGTCACACCGCTTCCCTTCGGTAAGTTAACACTTGAGCATATCAAACATGCCACTCCGCACTTACTCGTGACCGCCCACGGAAAGTCAGTGAATAAGGTGAACGGAAGCACACAACATATTCTCACGTTAAAACAAGAAATTCATGTCTGGACATGATAGTAGGACATGTAAGCCCCTCTCGTCATTTCTCGTGGAGGGTCACACTTGAATGTTTGGTGAGCTTGTTTCACCCCTCTTTTTATCTCTTTGACCGATGCAAGTTATCCTGCATCGTTACTTAATGCACAGGATAAACTAATTCAAACCGGATAAATTTGTCCGAGAGAACGAGTCTGCCTCTTCAAACATGGTAGTGCAGGAACGCCTGAAGAAACCAGCTAAAGTATACATTTTCTTGAATATTTCGCGCACGTGCGCATTCTATAAGAAGAAAAAGCAAGAATTAAAGTTGGAGTTTCCATCTGATCTAAACCTTTCTCCAGAGATTAAAGCATTCCTCGGGGAAATCATGAAACCCCTGGTGAGTCAGTTCTAATTAGATAGTAAGTTCAAAACATATTGAATTCGTCAGCTTCTAGACAAGAACGAATCTATCAATATATCTGCATTAGTGTCTGAGAAAATTTGTGCTCCAATCAAGTATAATATAAGTAAACCAATGGAGTCAGAGCCGCCTAATGGGCAAGAATAGCAAAGTCTGGCTGAAAGTAGTTTGGCTTGTAGTCTAATGGGGACTAAGACAACTAAACACGTACAAAGAAAGAAACTTTTCCCGAAATTTTGGGATATCGATGTGATAGGCATATTGGAGCACAATAATTCTAACAACAAAACTTTAAATAATTTCATTTAGAGCATCAAGTTCAATCACTGAAGTGGAAGATACATGGTAAAACTTTAATGGAAAGAAAATAGACATGAGCTGTCTGACAATTGTGTACTGACCAAGAAAAGGCTTATCGGCCTGATAAAGAATCTACAAAAGTGACAAACCTCACAGACAATTACAACGATCAGATGCGAGAACAAGTAAAACTGAGACTCATTAAGAAACTCGAACATCCCCACAGAATCAACGAGATCTGTTAGTCATTACATTCCATACTTTCCAGTCTTCACAGATGACAACTCAACCACAAAAATACGCATTGTTTATAATGTCTCAACAAAAGCATACCGTAATGCACTAAGCCAAAACAATTGCTTGGAAACAGGTCCAAACGTACTACAGCAGCTTCATACGTCTTGTATCCACCAAGTAGGCTTCGCAGCTGACATTCAGAAAGCGTTCTTGCAGATAAAACTAGATGATGAAGCTAACAAGGGTTCTGTGGTTAAAGTGCTACATTATCGCCACTTATACTTGAATCAGCAATACAGTGCCATCTCCAAGCAACAGAAAATTAGATGTTCAAGGATCTGATGAACTCTATATATAAATATGGACGACGTATCTCAGGCACAGACTGCGACAATAGAGCAAAACAATATCACCAGGTAAGCAGAAATATGTTTAAAGAACAGGTATGAATCTAAGTGTGTGGACCACAAACAGCAAGACACAGAAAAAGCTGATAGAAAACCAGACAGGGGCACCAACTACAGTGAAAGTCCTAGGGCTACATTGGAATTCAGATTCAGACAATTTAAAAATCGCTTTAGGGAAAACTCATAGAAGATACAAGCTAACTTACCAACTAAACGTACATGTTTACTGTTGCTGCTAAATGTTTTGCTTCCCTTGGCTCGACCGAAAATTTTGTTGTAAATCTAAGATCTTGATGCGGTAACTCTGGAAAGAAAGCATTAACTGGGATGAAGAACTAACTGAACCCTTCAAAGGCGAATGCAAATCATGGGTCAACAGCATCAAAGAACTGCTCTCAATAGACTTCCAATGAAATACTTCAACTTAGTGTATACAAACCCTGAGCTGCATGTATTCTGCCACAGCAGTAAAAAAACGTATGGAACATTAGCTTATCCCAGGAACACTACAAACCAATAGCACAGTGTGGCATTTGTCTTGAGAAAGTGCAGAGTCCCACCAACTAAGTTCACAACACTTCCACAAATGGAGTTACTCGCAGCACTTCTTGGAACACGACTGACAAATTACATCACCAAAATATTAAAGTACAACATAGGACAAATGGAAGTCTTTCTATAGATTGACTCGAAAATTGTGCTATATAATGGCTAATATCGATAATTCGACTACCACCGATTGTAGCAGACCGAGTAAAGTCGTTACGAGAGCTAACGTTAAATGACTTTTGGCTGCACTGCCCATCGGCTAACAACCCAGCGGATCTGATCACAAGAGGCATGACCACAGACAATTTGATAGAGATAAAAAGGATTTGTGGTTGGGTGGACCTCTATGGCTACCTCACAAAGATAATCGGGCCACGCAAGACAGGCTGACACACAAAAATCTTTATAACTGCAGATACACGCTTGTATAAGCCCTAAAGACAAATTATTTACAACGAAGTATGATACATTTAGAGCAAGTGGTCTTGACAAGTACAGCAAATTCAAAATCCTTACCCGAATGATAGCATTGGTATTAAGATTTATTGACAAGTAAAAGAAAAAGACCATTAAAAGATCACAACTCAAAGATACCCGCTCTTGTTTACCACTTGAGGACGCACAATGGGATCAGGAACATACTCACTGAAGTAAACGTTATTGGATCCCACGCGGTAGTCAAGATGTTATGTCAATTCTGAGGAAATGACTTACTTGTGGAAAAAACGTACAGTGTCAACCATTCCATGCAGTCAGGGTCACCCCGCCACCACTACCGAAATCGCGCGTTAACGCACAATAAGCATTCCAGTACGTAGGAGTGGACTATGCAGGACCTTTGTCGAGAAACGAACAACATATCTGCCAAAACTTACATTTGCCTATTCATAATGTGCATCTGTGCAAGCAGAACACCTCGAGCTTGTTGAAGACCTTATGACCACAACCTTCATCAGAGGATTAGGAAGATTTATTAGTCGACGATGCATGCCCAAAGTTACCATTTTAGACAATGCAAAGAACCTCCAAGTAGCATCAAAAGAGTTAGTCTGATCAACACATTTTTCAGAATCCGAAGAGTACAAGAATTTGCTCTCAGATCGAGGCATAAAATAGCAATCCATAGTAGAGCAAGCTCTCTGGTGGGCAGGATTGTATGAACAATTAATTGGATTTGTAAAACGATGGATCAAGAAGACACTTGGACAATCATCTCTAAATTATGTAGAACTAAACACCATGTTAACAGACGTTGAAGCCGTCTTGAACAGTCGACCGTACGGCACATACAAGATGACAACCTCTTACCTCATTTTACTTCCTGTGCGATTACATAATACTGTCACTACCCCTTTCAAAACTATTACCATTTCAAGCAGATCAAGACTAGTACACACCAGGGGAGAACCAAAACAGTCTAACAAGTCAAGCATTATGACACGCTGATTCAAAGCTTTTGCCTAATTGGCAAAAAGAACATCTGACTAATTTACGTTGATTCAAGATCTCTAAAACTCGTAATGCACCAATACCACCTAAAGTCGGTGAAATAGTCCTTATCCACGACAAGTCCCTAAAAATCAAATGGAAACTTCGTGTATTATATACACGAACTTCATCCAGAAACAGATGGCTTTATAAGAACAGCCACCTTGCGAATGAGCAATGGAATAACATCCAAAGGCGTGAAACAATTAATACATCTCTTATAGTGTGCAGAAGCTCGTTTCCAAGGGAGGGAACCCATGGCCATGCATTGGGGGTTATTCACCTTTAAGTATACATCGTTTTCAGAAAGGCCTTTTTGATATATCTTCTATTTCAGACGTTCTACAGAAAAAAAACCCTACCAATCATTTGACGACATTGATGGCGTACATGTAATGCCAGACAATTGCAAACTCGTAAAAGTGATGAGGATCATGATCAGATTAATCAGAGTGTTGGCCGGAGCTTGCTAGAATAACATTAGGTTTATTCCTAAGAAATTCGGTTCAACAAAATTGAAATTGTTTACATGCGCAACGCGTTAAACTTGACGAGGTGAAAGCTAAAGCTGTAGTTGATATGCCAACACATTCACTAACAAGGAACATTGTGTAAGGTTATGGTAGGAAGATTATTGATGATTGTACTTTCAACTGCTCTATCTGAGGAACGTGTAAGGTAAAGAACCCCAGAGAGCTATTCAAACCTTTATTAAACCAGCAACGACCTTGAGCAAAACTAGGAGCCATATCTCGTTATGTGTGGCTCTCGACTACTACCCCCTCCCCTTTCGGGAGGATTGTCACGTGACTGAGCACATGTTTGTTTTCATTGTGGAAAGTTAGGGCGGCCATGTTGGCCATATGTTTTTTCTTCATGTATGGCAAACAGTCGGTAAGTGTCGTGTTTATGCGACAAGAGACAATTTCTGACATTGTGACATTCCGAATAACGTTATGACAAATTATTATTATTGTTTTGTTTAGAATAATCAATAAACCGCTATTGCTATCACTACGCTACGCTGTGCTATCCTGCTAGTAGCAGTAGTGGTTTTCGGAGCCATACATTTGCTGTTGATTTGCCGTGATCACAGTGAAAGTTTATTCGACTTACGCCGTTGGAAGGTGTCCGTTGTAGTTTGATTCGCTAGTGTGCCGGCGCAGGGAATCTTAATTGGAAAATCATGTCTGCTCGTTTGGTGCCATTCCGAAGGGCAAGTGGACGAATAAAGACTTATTCTGTCAGGAGAGTTGAATTTGAAGATCGTGCAGAGGAAGCACAACAGGTCAAGCGGTCTAAAGCTGGAGTTTTGTGGGTGTTACGGAAGGTACACGACTAAATTCGATCAGATCTCGCGGGGGAAGCGAGTTTAGATTTCGACGAACTGAAACTGAAAATCATGATTTTTGGAGGACATGTGGATTAAATTTGTCAAGGCGCACGACAGGTTTATGGAACTTATGGACTCTGAATTTGACAGGAAAAAGGCTCAAATGGTTTATGACGAGGAACTTTGCAAGAAAATGGAACTAGACACAAAAATCAGCCGAAAACAGGGAAAGCAAATAGATTTTTGTGCGAGTGAAGATCAATCAAGGTTGTCAAAGGAAAATCCACGTGGTGCAAGCATCAAGTCTTCGGCAAGGCACACGGAAACTGTGAGTACGTTCCATACTAGTTCAAAGGCTCGTAGTTCCCGTAATAATGCTAAAGAGAAATTGGCCTTAGCAAAAGTAAAGCTCGAGCAATTAAAGAAGAAACAAGAACTTTGCCATAAACAGGCTGAATTATCGTATACTCAGGAAATGATGGAGGCTGAGCTAGCATATGTTAGTTATAAATATAGTCACAGTGAACACGGGAGTGAAGATGAGTCCTCAGTGGGGGAACAGAAAGATATTTTGAAGGATCTGGGTCCAATGGGAATTAAACAGGAGGGTGGATTGCCCCATGAGACTAAAATTCCTGTTGGAGAAAACCTGAAATTGAATACCAACGCAACAGCCAGGGGAGGAATGTAAGTCAAGCCTACCAGGGGGGTCTATCGGTCGGAATGGTACTGACAGCAAACATGAGATGGAGACCCAAGTTAAAGGGGCTAGAGTGTTACTTGCTGGAGTAGAGCCTAAACCAACAGTGAATGATAATTTGGAGACTGGGGAGCATTTTGTAAAGTCCTTGAATCAGATCCTTAACACTCCTAAGATCGAATACATGCAGTTTGATGGGAGCCCAGTTGATTATGTATCATTTATGCGTAACTTTGAAACCTGTCTCGAAGGTTCTAATGATTCTAGAAATTTGCAGTTCCTAATACAACACTCTAAAGGGAAGGCACGCGAGGCTATTGAAAGTTGTGTGAATTTGCCGGTATCGGAGGGGTACCAAACTGCCAAAAACACTCTTAAGGAGAACTTTGGCTTGCCACATATCATTGCCAGAGCACATCTAAAGAGGCTAGAAAATTTGCCTCTAGTGAAGAACGGAGGGCGCACTGCACTGTTAGAGTTTGCGAGAAATTTGGAAGTAGCAAACAGAACCCTGCACGGGATGGGTGAAGAGTATATCAGTGAATTGAACCACATGAACACCCTTAGGGAACTGAACAAAACACTTCCAATGTTTCTGAGAGCAAAGTGGACGGAGCGAGCAGGGAGAATCAATGCTCAGGGTGGGAGGCCCAAGTTTTCTGAATTTCTGGCATTTGTGAAAGACAGGGCAAAACTGATTAATAATGAGTTCGGGGAGGATTTGCTTTCAAATTCTCAGAAGGATACAAGGAAGGGCAGTGAGAAAGTAAGGAAAGTAGTCACAAGGGTGCATACTCTGGCCACCAATGTTGCCGAACAGTCTGACAGAGCCAAGCGAGGGTGTGTAGCATGCTCAGGGCCACATGGGGTGTGGAAGTGTGTTAAGTTTAAGTAACTCAGCTATAATGAAAGGAATAGACTGGTAATGAACAGTCAGCTTTGTTTCCGGTGTCTAAGTGGGGGATATTTTAAGGAACAAGGCTGCACTAAGGACCATCACACCTTGTTGCACCCCAATTCTGGACAGCCGACTGATAGAAAGAATGAGAGTAAGACAGGGGGTAAAGTAGCCCAGGAGAAAGTAGCCCAGCAAACAGTAAGACAGTATCCGAGACCCAGCTGGCAGGTCAAGTGAGCTCAGGTCAAGTTACCAGTGCATCGGTAACAGTAGCAACTGGGGCCGGGGATCATCGAGTGTGTCTGGGAGTCATTCCCATTAAAGTCAAGGTTAAGGGTGGAAATACAGTTGTGGAAACTTATGCCCTTCTAGATAGTGGGAGTGAAGTGACACTGTGCAAAGAACAATTGTATGACACACTTGGCTCAACGGGAAAGAAGTTGAACTTTGAACTAACGGGTGTTACAGGGTCAAAGTCAGTTGAGGGTCACCTGATTGATCTTGTTATAACCTCAATGGATGGGAGTGTGACCGAAGAGTTGCTGAATGTTAGAACTGTCGCCCAGATACCAGTACCAAATAGCTGTATTCCCATGAAGGAAGATATTGTTGATTGGCCACATCTGAGTGACATAGAACTAAAGGAGTCTAGTGAAACAGAGGTCAGTCTCATCATAGGCCTAATGGAGAACCCGTCATTGTTTATACCTCTAGAGTACCAAGCAGGCAGCAATGGGGCGCCAGTGGGTGTTCGTTATTCCCTGGGATGGGCAGTTTTGGGTCCTGTCGGAGGGAAGAGAACCAGTAAACATTGTGCTGTGAACTTTGTTCGTCTACTTGAGTGAGTTAAGTGATGGGAGTCACAAGAGAGCAGAATGTGAGTGTTCTCGAGGCGAAGATAGAGCCACCGAGCATGAAATCAAGGAAGAGATTGCGAATGAGCAATTAGAGCGGTTGTGGAAGACAGACTTTGCAGACT
>JANSTR010035563.1:0-22001 GCA_025434805.1 Antipathozoanthus remengesaui | reverse complement strand
CCCCCCCCCACCCCCCCCCCCCCCCCCAAAAAAAAACCACCAATATCAACCCCCCCACACCCTCTGGGGGGGGGGGGGGGGTCGGTTCGACCCCCCTATACGTTTAAGGGTTAAAGCTCTAATTAGGGCTTTTTTTATTGAACTATACATAGTTTATATAAGTAAAAAACTCGATAAAGTTAAGACAATAGCCGCTTTATGTGAATGCAAAGAAGTTTGGCTGTTGTAACATGCAAACGTGTGCTTTAATTTGATTATTAAAGAAAATACAAGGGTTGAATCAACAGGATTCTTAACACCCATATGTAACTGACCTGGTGAAACCAAACTAAGTGGGGTATTCTCCCAGACTGTTGACTCGGATTTTGGCCAACGTGGGCTCTGCTCAGTTCTGAAAAGAAACCTGGTCAAGTTGATTAACCACGTGAAAAAATAAGCCTCAACCTGAAACGTGACAATCGTTTACACTTGTTTGAGTGTCTCTATGCATGTGTGGGTTTAAGCACGTGTCCTTAGAATAAAAACAAAAAGATGGTTCATATAAATTTACCCTTTAACACGAGAATGGGCATTTCCTAAACTAACCTGGTGAAATATTTGTACCAACTGGTGAAACTAAATCTTGTGATCTGGCGAAAAGTTTGCAAAATTACCTTGTGAACATTAGAATGACACCGGGTCTGTTACATAGCGGTGTTTTTTAATTTTAGCTGCATGGTCTGCGAGCTGTAGTTTATAATTAATATATTTATACCAACCAAGCTTACTCAGATTTCATTAAAAATTTGGGGTTTCTAATGAGTAATGACACTTTTTCGTGTGCTGAAAGAAGAAAGTGTTTGACGTTAGGAATTCGCAATTCTAATCTTGACGTGGAGCCTCGTGTTATCTACTAAATGACATGTTGAAGACAGTGCACAACCTGCTCCTTATTCACGTTCACAAGAGCGCGTCGACGCCCCGGGGTCAACGCCCTGAACCTTGCATCTGCTGATAATGATTTTATACTTGCATGGACATTTCTAGATCTAGACGCAAACACTGCGAACGATCTCTTTTTTTCTTGACATACAGTGAAGTGAGTTATTTGTAGAATCCATTAGTTTTGTTGCTAATTATTGTGTGAGTCGATACCGACAGCTTAGGTATAAACACTTGCAAATAATTTGCATGATTGAAAGATGCCAAAGACCTAGTATTGTACTGCAAACCAAAATTTTTAATTTCTTGAAATGCAGGAAATTACATTTTAAAAGTCCTAAATTATAACTTTTTGTGGAGAATGCCCCAGGAACCCCTATTCGAAGATGGCGATGCCTCAGTGTGGATATCTAATTAGGATTTGGCTGGATCAACTCTCGAATCTGCATATTCAGTAATTGTAAGACTATTTGTTTCAAAACAGCTGCTAGAATTCCTCCTGTTCGGCTACCCGCTGTAATTGTGAAAATTTCTCTTGTAAAGTTTCGTGTGTTTTTTCTGCATAAACTTGTCAATGGTTATACTGCTTCTTTACACATATCGCATTCAAACAAAAGAAACAATTTTGAAGTTTTGGTTCTAGAATATCTCCCAAGTAGTTTTTCTCAATAGAAAAAAGTAACAAAGATGCCATATACCTGGGAAAGAACTTTCAAGTTTGTTTTTTCTCAAATTTATCGATATTTGATCAGGTTGTTTTGTATACGTTGTTTTCAAGCGTTTCCTAAAACTGCTATTGTGATCGAGCACCTGCAGATGGCAGAAAGACGCCAAATTCACATATAAAAATTAACTAAGGTTAGAAACTACTTGTTTTTAACACTCTGTATCTCTTCAATTCTTTTGTTATGATTTGTGAGGACTAAAAATACTGTTATGGTTCCATGAAGAGAACTAATAATATTTTGTTAAATAATAACAAAAATGAAATACTATGTGTTTTATTATACACAGCGGGAATATGCAAGATTTACGTTTTCTAATGTAATTTTGAGCTATTTAAAATATACGAACACGCTTGCTATAGTGCTTTCATGATCGCAATTTTCTGCAACATATATAACGATACTAAACTTTTATATATACAGTAAATACAACTATTCAGTCTAGTATATTTTTACTGACTCCTAAAGTCGAAAAATTTCTGTTAAGGGTTTAATTCAGGCAATATATGCCAGTTGTAGTACCTGTACTAATCAGTATTAATGTATTCACCCCTGTCGAACAAACATTGTTTATATAGTCACTATAAATAACTTCAAACTTTAATAAACCTTTAGGCGAACACACGCAGAGGTATATCAAGCAATCGAGCCCGATACACGATACGATTTGAATCGGATGAGTAGCGTTTCTTCTAGATGAGCGAACAAGGGTTAGGTTCTGTTGCAATGAGACTGAATCATTGTTAGTTTTTGAAGATGTCGATTGCTGGAGTTAACTGAGGTATGGGGTCATGCATTGGCGATTCAAAATTATTCACAATAGTTAAATTATTTTGACACAAGTTTATGATGTATATAGTATTCATCATGCAGTCGGAAACAGAAAGACAGCAGTACCGCTAGTATTTTGTCATTGAACTACTTGGAATCAAAATTTTCAAAGAAACAATATTTTAAGCCAGAGTTCTGCACGATAAAATCAACATCTCTACTTGAGTTTACAAAGTATGAATTTAATTCTGAGACTTAAGAAATGATCAAATCTTCTAACATCTTTATCATCATGTCTTTTTCATGTCTCTATAGTTCAATATTTTGAAAGTCCTGTAAACATCACAAATGAATTTAGTTATTTCATCTGACATCTTTCCTGAATTCCAGTCATCTCCAAAATCCTAAATTATTGGTTAGGTACTTTTTCAGGCGCAAGAAAGTGTCTTAAATTTGTTTTAAATTGATTTTTTTTGTCCTTTCAATTCTACTTTTGGTAACTCTACCACTGCCTTTCCCTAGTCTAGTAAGTGAACTGCACCGTACCATTCCCTAGTCTAGTAAGTGAACTGCACCACTGCCTTTCCTTAGTAAGTGCTCTCTATATCACTGCCATTCCCTAGTAAGTGAACTCTATACCTGCCATTTTCTATAGTAAGTAAACTCTACCACTGCCATTCTCTATAATAAATGAACTGTGCCACTGCCTTTCCTTAGTAAGTGAACTCTACCGTTGCTTTCTTTAGTAAGTGAACTCTATCACTGCTATTCCCTAGTAAATGAACTCTACCACTGCCATTTCCGGTAAGTGAACTCTACCACCCCATTCCCTAGTAAGCGAACTATACCACTGCCATTCCCTAGTAAATGAACTCTATCACTGCTATTCCCTAGTAATTGAACACCGCCACTTCCATCCCTAGTAACTGAACTCTACCACTGCCATTCTCTATAGTAAGTGAACTCTACCATTGCCATTCCCCAGTAAGTGAACTCCACCACTTCCATTTCCTAGTAAGTGAACTCTACCACTGCCATTCCCTAGCAGGTGAATGCCACCACTGCCATTTCCCAGCAAGTGAACTGTACCGCTGCCATTCTCTAGTAAGTGAACTCTACTACTGCCATTCTCTAGTAAATGAACTCTACCCCTGCCATTTTCTAGTAAGTGAACTGCACAATAACCATTCCTTGGTAGGTGAACTCTACCACTGCCATTCCCTAGTAAGTTAAGTCTACCATTGCCATTCCCTAGCAGGTGAACTATACCACTGCCATTCTCTATAGTAAGTGAACTCTACCACTGCCATTTCCTAGTAAGTGAACTCCACCACTGCCTTTTCCTAGGTAAGTAAACTCTATCACTGCCATTCCCTAGTAAATGAACTCTATCACTTCCATTCCCTAGCAAGTGAACACCACCACTTCCATTCCCTAGTAACTGAACTCTAGCACTGTCATTCTCTAGTAAGTGAACTCTACCACTACCATTCTCTATAGTAATTGAACTCTACCATTTCCATTCCCCAGTAAGTGACCTCCATCACTGCCTTTTCCTAAGTAAGTGAACTGCACCACTGCCATTCTCTAGTAAGTGAAATGCACCACTGCCATTCTCTAGTAAGTGATCTCTACCGCTGCCATTCCCTAGTAAATGAACTCTACCACTGCCATTCCCTAGTACGTGAAATCTACCACTGCCATTCTCTAGTAAGTGAACTCCACCATTGCCATTCTTTATAGTATTTAAACTCTACCACTGCCATTCTCTATAGTAAGTGAACTCCACCACTGCCATTCCCTAGTAAGTGAACTTCACCACTGCCATGTCCTAGTAAGTAAACTCTACCACTGCCATTCTCTATAGTAAGTGAACTCCACCATTGCCATTCTTTATAGTAAGTAAACTCTACTACTAGCATTCTCTATAGTAAGTGAACTCCACCACTGCCATTCCCTAGTAGGTGAACTCTACCACTGCCATTCCCTAGTAAGTGAACTCCACCATTGCCATGCCCTAGTAAGCGAAATCCACCACTCTATTCCCTAGTAACAATTACTGGAAGTGAAAGAGGATATCAGTTGCGCCGATCCACGCAATGTTATTACGAAAACCGCCGAGCCAGAGGTTCTTTTAGTAGAAATCCGAATCCGCAAAATGATTCTTTGTTTTGAACCGGATATCCACTGAAATTTTATTTGAAATACGCAATCCAATCTAATCTAAATCCATGGACGTATTAACCTTTAATAACAGTTTTCTCCAACCCTTCCGTTGCCTAGTATGTACACCCTACCTTTTGAATTCAGTCCCCAATAATTGTATTTCACCAGTTCCATTTCCAAGCAAGTGCACTAGACCACTTCAGTTCCCTGTGAAATTAAATTTTTCACATCTATTCTTTTGAATGAAAACCCTACCACTTCATTTCCCTAATATATACAGTCTGTACAAAGTAATTGCACTTTACCACTTCCATTCTCAGACAGATGCACTCTACCACTGTCATCCATTAGTAAGTGTACTTTACTCTATTTAATGTAGACAGAAACATCCTTGGGAATATGACAGAGTTAGTACTCCTTAGAAAAGTCATACTAACGACTTACAAGATAGTTTCGATTGTGCAGCATGGCAGCTAGCAAAACAACAGCAAAATCTAACGAACTCCGACGGTGCTAACTAATAACAATGTGGAATTGATGACGCAAAGAAAGCCGCCAGAAGTATGCCGTTAGGTCGCGTTGACCTTTGGGGCGTCGGGGTTGGCATAGTGGCAAGAACACTCGCCTCTCGCCAATGCGACCCGGGTTCGAGTTCCGGCCTGGGAAGTAAGTGAGCTGGATTTGCGGTTCCTCTCCGACGTCGGGGTTTTCTCTGGGTACTCCGGTTTCATTCCTCAACCAAACCGCAAATTACGCCAACATATGAGCAGTTTGACGACGACAAGGGAGAATACTTTATCATTAAGTAATTAGTGCCACCCTCTATAAATATAGTTTATTTACTTATTTAGAATACAACCTTGGTTACCGAAGAAAGTGAAGATGAAGAAAATGGAAGTTTGCCGATTCCAATGTCTTCAAAGTATGGTCAGAGGTGGATGGAAGATACATGGGAAGGAGGAAGGAAAGCATCAGCCTGTGTACAGAAATAAAAGCATTTAGAAGAGTAAGTGTACTCCACTAGCAAGTGTACTTTATCACTTCCCTTCCCTAGCAAGTGTACTCCACCACTGCCATTCCTAGCACCGAGTGAACTTTACCATTTACATTCCTTATAAAGTGTACTCCACCACCTCTAGTACCTACTAAGACATTTTTATATTTTATAATTTCCGGCTTGACTGGAAAGGTTCAAAGACTAGCGCAAGCAGTGCAAAAAACTGATCGACCTCAAGCATGTTGAATACACCAAGTCTCTAGGAGAGTCTATTGAGGAAAAGCTTAAGCGTCCACCACTTGTGTCATACAAAGGTCAATCGTTTACATCTAATTAAGATAAAACTGAAGCATTCAACCAGTTTTTCTTTTCCACGTTCTCAGCTGACTATCATATTGTCGAACAACCAATGAATAACTAGTTCAGCAATGTCCTGCAATTGCCTAATCTGGTGTTGACCGAGGTTGAAGTCTTCGCTGTGCTCACAGGTCTTGATCCTAACAATTCTCCCGGCCAAGACGGGCTACCTACGTACATATTGAAGGAGTGCGCACTCGAACTCGCCCCCTCCGTATGTCGGCTGTTTAACCTGCCTCCTAAATCACGTCGGGTACCAAAGTAATGGAAGAACTCTTTGGTTGTGCCTGTCTTTAAAAAAGGCAACAAGAAAGACGTTACCAACTGTCGTCCAGTATCACTTCTATGTGTGATCTCTAAAGAACTGGAGCGCTGTGTTTACAACTTTCTAATAGAGCATTTGCGTAGCATCTTCGACAATGCTCAGCACGGCTCCTTGAAGGGTCGTTTCACCGTGACACAGCTCCTCCATTTCTACCACGAAGTGGGCCAATGTCTGGACAAAGGTCTTCAATCAGATATCGTTTTCTTGGACATGTCAAAAGCTTTTGACAGCGGCTCATATATAATATAAGCTGCGCCGCTGTGGTGTTTCGGGTCACCTTCTATTATCTCACCCATCGTAGCCAACAGCGTGTAGTTCAAGGCAGCAAGTCTACTTGTCTCCCTGTGCTATCCGGCGTCCCGCAAGGAAGCATCTTGGGACCTTTGTTGTTCGTGGTTTATGTAAATGATCTATCCTCTGCAGTGGACAATGCCATCGTGCTATTTGCTGATGACCCAAAATGCTTGAAGGCGATCAACAGCCTACAAGATGCTCAGTCATTCCAAGATGATCTCCATAGCCTTACTGAGTGGAGCAAGGTTTGGCGCCTCCGCTTTAACAGCTCCAAGGGCGAGACCCTGTCTGTCACCCGCAAGCGATCTCCCATCCTATTTAATTATCAAGTTGATGGTGAGACACTCACACGAGCCTCGTCCCAGAAAGACTCAGAAGTGACGATCTCCAGCGATCTCAAGTGGGACAGTCATATTAAAAATGTTATATCTAAAGGTTATAGGATGCTAGGATTCCTTAGAAGGAACACTGATAGAAATTTTGATTCCATACCAAGAAACGGTTGTGTCTTGCCTTCGTACGCAACCAAGTTCGGTATGCGAGTGAACTGTGGCTCCTCAGTCAATAGGGGGTATGCGCCAATTAGAATCTTTACAAAGGAGAGTTATAAAGTTTATTATTAAAGCAGTAAGCATTAGAGAGGTGAAGACCAGGGACCAGTAAGGTAATAAGCAGTAGAGAGGTGAAGGGCAGGGACCAGTAAGGTAATAAGCAGTAGAGAGGAGAAGACCATGGACCAGTAAGGCAGTAAGCAGTAGAGAGGTGAAGACCAGGGACCAGTAAGGTAATAAGCAGTAAAGAGGGGAAGACCAGGGACCAGTAAGGTAATAAGCAGTAGAGAAGTAAAGACCAGCAACCAGTAAAGCAGTAAGCAGTAGAGGTGAAAGGCAGGTACCAGTAAAGCAGGGGGAGGGAGAGGTTCCATAAAAGTTTGGTCAGCGAAGGTGCATGAGATACGGATTTTCTCTAAGTTTTAAAGTTGCAAGAAAATGTAATTGAATTTTAGGTGTAAGGTAAAGCAACTTTAGTCAGTTGAATACAAATTTCAATTTTTTTCTGCAAATGGATTACTGTCATCCTGTCATGGCTGGGACCAGCAGAGTCGAAAACAACCGAGTCGCCAGCAGCATCAGATACTAACAAGACACAAATTGTAAGATTGTAATATCACTCAGGAGCAGAATAACATTGCCTTTACCACTTCACCGATATTGACGTAGTTCAATGTTGTTACATCACATATTTATTATTCTTCATCACTCTCATTGCTGATTTCCTCTACATTCTGATTCATCCTACCCACTCTCATCATTATCATCATCATCAACAACAGCAACAACATTGTGATCATTGTCATTAACACTGTTCTCTCCATGGTCATTATTGTCATCATGCTTGTTGTTACTAGCTTTCTTGGAAATTCATTAGCCTATGGACAGCACAGTTGACGTGCTCAAGAGCTTCTCCAACACCCCAGCCTTCTGTAGGTGAAGTGATGTCTTTTTATGATAAAGTATCTGTCCTTCAGCACATAGCTCGCACTCTTGGTTGACCTGCAGCACTCTAGGGAATTTACTTTCCTTCTGTTCATAACAAAAAACGTAGCTACCACTTCTTAACTTCCTTTACTGATGAGCTACTTAGCAGCTCTCTGAATCGTGTGAGCACCCTTTCATTTGTTTGTTTTTTGTTTATTTCCTTAAATGTCCTTTCTTCTTCTCTTAATTCATGCGTTTGTTTTTGGCTAGCTAGGCTCTTGATTTTGCAAGGGTGAGACGAGAGTGCCTTGGTCATTTGTAATTGGCCACAAGTTTCTCTAAATGATTTTAAAGTTGCAATCAACGTTTTATTGAGGGTTTGAACCTGGGACGTTATAGGTTGCAATATCAGACACCCTACCAACTGTACTATTGGGTCACTATTGAACCTTGCACTACACTGGTATGGTGCAGTAAAACATTTCTGTTGTTGAATTGCCTGCAATCAATCATAACGGACACATAACTGCGAGTGTGGTCGCGCGGAAGCAGATTCCAACCATTTTATTAACTCTTTTATAAAAAAAACAACTCTCAACAAACTCAACTATACAGCTTATATTTTTAAAAACAACCCAGAGAAGCAGGCTCCCTGGGAAGTTTTAACTAAACCAACACGAATTACAAGGGACACCAATACTTGTAATTGCATATAATTGCTACTAACTGTCCATATAACATTAGCAATTCTGGCGCAATAAATGCAAATCTGAGTGACCATAAAATTATTTTTTGCGTCCGAATTGAATGAAAGCGTTTTCCGAAACAAGAAGAACTTAAAGGCGTTGATTGGAGTATTAGTAGCAATCCTAACGGGATATTTGGTGTGTTGACAAGCAAAGGTCATATTTTAAAACCACCTTTATTAAGGTCGCTGATCGTCACGCGCTGATAATAAAACAGCGTATCCGTCGACGCCATTACCTCCTGAAGAAAGGCCGTAAATCTAATCTCGATGAAGCGTGGTGTAATAACCGTTCTGTTCGTAACTGGGTGACAAAGGATATTAAAAACCAAATAAACTTACAATAAACAACTAGTTGAAAGCAATAGTGGCAATCCTGAAGGATTTGAAAAACAATGAAAAAAATCATCACAGGAAAAAAGAAAACTGGTGCAAGAAATTCAAATGTTGACGGCGAACTTTGCACTGACAAAACGAAAATTGCTAATGCCATGAATTCGCAAGGTTTTTTTTTGCCACTGCCATTTCACGTCTTGCGCGGTTTTTTGGAAATCTCTCTTCCAAAACTTAACGTATAAAGAACGTCCGCCGTAATTCTACTTCTGAGAAACTCAAATTTAGCCCTTTATCTGAAATCTTCACTGTTACTGCAATCAGAAATTTGAAAGCTAAGAAATCCCGCGGTCTTGATAACATTCCACCACAATTCTTTAAGGACTCGGTTGAAATTATCGCGAAACCGCTGACGAGATTATCAATTCATCATTGGCCCAAACTACTGGAGAGAGTTGTATACAACCAGTTGTATAAACACTTAAGCAAACACTGAAACTCCTCAGTCTTTTTCAGTGCGGCTTTAGGAAAAACCACTCGACCGATTTTGCGGCTCTCTCGTGGATGGCCAGCACCACATAGCCTTTGTCCACGGGTTTCTGGACTTCGGGAGTACACCACGTTCCCGTCAGGGCCCGTTGGTCTTTCGTGTGTGGACAACGCCAGGTCTTGTCCAATAGAGGCAGATCCAGCTGCTCTTCCACGAAGGTCCGACAAAACGGGAAGGTGAATTTGTCCCCGGTCCGGTAGGGCAGCACAGGATGGTACAGGTGGGTCGGAGGCAGGATGGTGCACTTGGCCAATTAGCCAAAGTACTGGTCGAGGTCGAGGGAGTCGGACGCGTAGATCAACTCTGGATGACCCAGCGGGTAGCACGCATTCTTGTTAACCCAAGGGTAGAGACTGGTATAGTTATAATAACGGATCTCTTCCCCTTGGGTCGCGTCGGCCGCACGGTGTAGTTGTACGGCATTGGTGCATCCACAAAAGAACGCCTCTTGAGGATGGAGAGGGTCTTGTAGGTTGAGGGACGCTACATAGTCCGTTACAGCCGGGTCTTGGAGTTGTCGCTGGCGCCACCCTCGGTCCCTCAGGAGTTGGATCTTGGCTTGGGTGGTCCGATACGCACCCTCCATGGTGCGGTCCAGCAAGCGTGTGTGCGTTTCCTCGCGTTGGGGATGAAAGCGAGGACAGCCATGCCAATAGCAGCCCTGAAACTCGTAGATGGTACCGGTGGTGGCATCGTAGCAGTCCACAGTGTAGCGGGTGTTGGGAATGCGAAACTCGCCCTGGTTCCTGGCATGTTGCAGCGGTCGGCCCAACGGGGATTCTTGCTACTTTAACTACTCCATGGCTGCTTTGGAGTGGTTGGTACTGGGACGCCAGGGCAAGGGCTCGGAGACGATGGTCTCTTCCGCCATCCGGTTCATGCGGAGATCCCGATTGCAAGCTGAGGCGATCGTCATCTGGTCAAATATGGATTGAAGGTCGCTAAGGCTTCAAAATCCCGCTTAAAGGTCAGGCATCCTTGCTTGAGGAGCTTGACATCGGACTCGTAGTAGGCGAGGAGTTCGTGTTGAAAGTCAAACTCCACGCCACGCGATACTTGGTCATTGTACCAACGGTCAAACTCCTGGCAGACGTTGACGCTCATACTCTGGGGCAAGTAGGCATCCTTCGGTAACAGGGACCCACGTACTGTTGGTTGGCCTTGGTGTTGAACAGGTGGGGGGAAATACCCTTTTTTCAGTTCGGTCAGGCTAAAGGTTTTGGGAAAGACCGACAACGGCATCTGAAAAAAGGAGAGGGAAACTATGTAACGAATCTCCGCCACCTTCAATTGCAGGATTTTGGCCCAATTCCGGATCTGCTCCAACACCCTCTTCTGACGGTGGTATTCGTCCACTACAGGATAGCTGTCGTAACCCTGGAAATTGTAGGCGAACACGATGATGGGACGATCGGTATCGTCTGCCAAGCGATCCAACATAATGGTGAATTCCTGAATGCCCTCGCCCTGGAAATGCACAGGGGTTTCGTCCTCCTCGGTCTCGACCACCACCAGATTGGAGACGTGTTGTTTGTCCTCCTGCCGACTCTCGATGTCAAATAAGACATGGAGTGGCTGGTCGTCGTCGTCTTCATCGTCGGGTGGAGACGCCACTTAGATGTAGCAGCGATGGGTTCGAATCTCCACCTCTTCGCGACCGGACGAACACTGGGCATGCCCATATTGATCGTCCTTCCTCTCTTTTTCTCCCCGCAACAGTATGAAACATGTGGGATACTTTCGCCGGTTCTGGTACACCGAGGAGCGACCGGTTTCTGCCGGTTTTCCATTGTGTGTGAGTCCCAGGTGGTTGGTGAGACAGGTAGGTCCGTAGAACGAGCGCCGACAGGACGGGCAGGACACGGTGGGCGAACGGTAGTAGGCATAGGCTTCTCGGTAGTCAGTGCATCCGTTCTGCAGGCAACCGCCACAAAATGCGTAGGGTTGTTGGGACACGCATGGCGGCCAGCATCGTTGTAGGGTTGGCAGCAACGGGCACAGAAATACCCCTTACCGATGAAGCCACGCAGGGACGTCAGGACATAAGCGAAACACGGGTAGGCCCGATTAGCATCGACGACCACCAAGGTGTAATTGGGCATCGCCAGGGCAAACAGTTGGAGCTCGTCGGCGCCGCACGGACCCGGCCGGACCCCTGAGATCTCGTGGAGCTGGTGGGCAGTTTCCACTTGAATTCCTAACGCCTGCTGGAAAGATCGCCATTGAGGATGGCCTTCTGCTTTGGTCTGGGCGGTGATAATGGCTGGGGCACAGCACAAGTTGTTGTTGGTTTGGGGGATGGAGATGACCGTCTTTTTATGACGTCTTTTTCTCAGACGGGTCGAGGCTTGATGGCCCGGCAGGCACGGGCGCTTCACGCCTCCTCCATACGGTCCAGCACACACATGGACAAACGACAGATGGAAGGTGTCGTTCAATTTAAAATCTTCATTAAAATTGAGCATTTTACTCAAATTCTCCAACGGGCATGCCATTCGACCTTCGCTACGATGCCATTTTCTGGCGGTCAAGCCCCATCCTTCATAAGCGTGACGAAGACGATCCGCGCCAGATGCAAGTAGAGGCGATTGCGATCGTCAATGTTTTCGTCTGCCAAGACTTGTGCCATGGCCGTCCTTAACCCTTTCACTAATCGAGCAGCCAGTTCGTCATGGCGGTCAAACGTGCCTTGTTGTTCCACCCGCACATAGTACACACGTTCGAGCACGCCCAAAGTTGACTACGTCGATTGACGACAGGCTCGAGCCGGAAAATAAAACGGCCCCGAGAAGGGCCAGCCCGAGCATATGCCGTCGCCGCCTCGTCCTCTGCCATGGCACCACCGCCGCGTTGTTCTTGTTGTTCCAAACCATCCAAAGCCAGATAGAAGGCTTCTTCATCATCCTCGGCCAGCATTCCTTTCATATCCCGCCAAAAGAGTTCTTCTTCACTCATCTTGCTTGTCTTGTCTTCCGGCTCGTCTTTTGGCTTGTCTTCTAGCTTGCTTGCTTGCTGGCTTCGTGAACAATGCTGAGCCACCTGAGGCAAACTGAGGACCAGTTTCGGCATCCAACAGTGTGGACCCAAGCAAGCAAGAAGTGAAGAAAGAAGAGAAGAAAAAAGTTTAGAAGACAAGTAAAGAAAGTTGAGAAAAAGACAAGATGGCTGAAGGAAGAGCAAAAATGCAAAAAGAGTTTGAAGAACAATGTGAAAAAGGTAAGGAAGATTTGAGGAGATTAGAAGGATGAGCTGTGGGCAGGAGATGGCACAGTAGATGACTGGGAGGTGGTTGGTGAAGAGGCAGACGGTGAGTGAGAGCGGGTGGCAGTGAGCGATGGAAAAGAGACAGCGAGTGAAGGAGCAGAAAGTGAGGGAGAAGGATCCCAGATGAGAGAAAGAGAAGAAGAGAGGAGGAGGAAGAAGAAAGAGAGGAGAAAGGAGAAGAGTCGAGGAGAGGAAGAAGGAAGACGATGACCCAAGCTATTGGGACTGGTTCCCCCCGGAACTCCCGATTCACGTCAAAAAGAAGCCACATCAAGGACAGGTTGGACCTGGGGTTCCGGGAGGTCCACCGACAAATGGAGGGACTCCCGAGATATCGCCTCCATGGCACGATAAGTTGTTGTGTTTTGTATTGTATCTACACTTTGGATTTACTAGTTAATAGGTTTTCTTTGTTTATTTGTAGTGGATATTTCCTTTGACTTGGTGTTTTTGTACTCTTCACTATTTTTAGCATCGTCGCCTGGGTTGTTTTAATTTTACAGATCCTAGGCGACACGGTGATCTGTTTTGAAGAGGAGGGACATTTTCAAATGGAATTAGATTGGATCGATGCTCTATTCCAAGTGTTTGAGTAATCGACTCTTTCAATACAATTCCTACAGCAACAGGGAAGAACACCCTTCCCGCCACGAGGGGGTGGGATTATAAAAAATGTTGTGGGGTCTATGATACATTTGGTTTTTTTTAATTTTTTCTAGTTCTTAGGATTTACTCAAGATAGATAGAACTGTCCTCACACGCATACATTTACGATTTTTATTTTTTTAATTTTATTTGGTTTGTCACAGATTAAGCACTTGAATACAATATTTAAAAATAGACACAGCAAAAACAAAAAAACAGAAAAGAAAACAAAGTGACAGGGATGTGGTAACAGGACATGGTCCCAATTGATACCCACCCTTACATGTAAAAAAAAATGACTAAAAATCGTACATATATAAAATAGAAGTAGAGGACATTAGGGGTGTTTTCAAGGTGGCTGGTAGGAGGTTAGCTTGCTTAAGTAGTGGTTGGACAGTGCTGTTTTCAGGGACAAAAGACTAGTACAGTTTTTAAGAGCTGGGGGAAGATTGTTCCATATATTAACTGAACGTGGAAAGAAAGAGGATTTAAAGTAGGTCTGACGGTGAGTACCGACAACATCAAAGTTGTTAGGGTCGGAATTGCGAGTATTGTAGTGACAGGTTACTGGAGTAAAGAATTTTGTGTGATCAGTGTTAATGAGACCGGGCTTGAGCTTAAATAACAAAGTTTGATCATGCATTTTTCTTCTATATTCCAAGGGCAGAAGTTTTAAGTATTGAAGTCTGTCCACGTAACAGCAATCGTGTGGATAGTTCAAAATAAACTTGGAGGAACGCCTCTGTACATTTTCTCTGTACATCAAAGCCCGTTCTTTGGCTGTATGTGGGGATCATAGGCTACAGCAATACTCTAGTCTGGGTCGAACCAGAGTACAGTAGAGGATTTTTTTGTTTGAGTGTCGTTCATACCTCTGCACACTCTTTTAATGAGACCGAGGATTTTTGGACTTCGATACAACTTCGGCTATGTGGCGATCCCATTGCAGGTCGCAAGACACGGCAACACCAAGATCTTTAATGACTGTAGCACGTTCCAGTGGTTGACCACCAAGGTGGTACTGACTTTGGTCTGTTTTTAAATTTCTTCTTGCTAAAATGGAGGGTTTTACATTTTGTGACATTAAAGGTCATGTACCAGTTCAAACTCCATCTGAAGAGTCCATCAAGGCCTTGTTGAAGGATAGCAGGCGACAAGTCAGAGACCATAGTTCTATATAGTTTGGAGTCGTCAGCGAAGAGGGCTAGGGTAGATCCATTTCTGGCGTAGTCAGGCAAATCGTTAGCGTAAACAATAAATAGTAGGGGGGCCAGGATGGATCCCTGAGGAACCCCGGATGAAACTGGGAGCCAGTCTGAGTAGGCACCCTCCAGGACTACACGTTGATATCTGCCTGATAAATAGCTCCTGAACCAGTTCAAGAGAGGTCCGCAAATACCGTACCGTTCCAGCTTTGCAATTAGTAAGTTGTGTGATACTCTGTCAAAGGCCTTAGATAGGTCAAGGTATATGGCATCGATTTCCCTTCCACATGCCAGAGAAGCCAGTATGTCGTGGTACACGTCAAGCAGCTGTGTCTCTGTAGAGCGCCCCTTCAGAAATCCATGCTGAAGGTGATAAATAAATTGAATCAAGTATGGATAGCAGTGGTTCGTTCGAGTACTTTTGAAACTGTGCATAATAGCGAGATAGGCCGGTAGTTTTGTACCAGGGACGGGTCATCTTGTTTAAATATAGGCGTGATGTCTGTTTTTTTCCGATTTCCAGGCACAGAGCCGAGTTCAAGTGACATGTTAAAGAGTTGGCAGAGGCTTGGGGCGATTTCTTTCGCCGTGTCTTTTGTCGGGGCCACAGGCTTTTGCTGGGTCTACGTTTTCAAGGACGACTATAACTTCAGCCACTGACAGACAGATTTTACATAGCCGCTGGTTTGTGAGGGGTTTTGCCGTGACAGCAGGGGGTTGGGTGTAGCTCCAGAGAAAACTGAGTAAAAGAAGGAGTTTAACAGGTTTGCTCTACATATTTGGTCAGTGATAATTTTCTGGTTGTCACGGAGGATACTGGGACTAGACTTTTGAGTTGTCGAAGCTTTCACTAAAGACCAGAACCGCTTCGGGTCTTCAGATAGCGAGTCTCTGAGCTTGTTTCCATATTCCATCTTCTTCTGCTTCAACAATTTCTTAGTCTCGGAGATCTCTATATTTTAGTTGGTCTTTTGGATTCTTTGTTTTACGTGCTCTTATTCTTTGCATATTTTTCTTTTTGATATGTTTCATTAGTTTAGAGTCAAGCCAAGGGTGATCATGATTTCTAGCTCGACGCTTTGGCAAGTGGTCGTTTACTGCCGAGACAAAAAGATCGCACCAGTTTGACAGCGATGCCTCAATATCATCAGGAACAAAGGCCAAGTCCCACGGGGTATTCATAAGCATTTCTTTGAGAGCGTCCCAGTTGGCTTTCTTGAAGTTGTAAACGAAATGCTTTGTTTTGGGTTTCCTTGGAATATTAAAATCCAAAACAAAACTGACAAGTTTATGATCAGTATATTTAGAATATCATCAAATTCATGAATGTCAGAAACTTTCTCCGGTATGTTAGTTAGGATTAAGTCCAGCATATTTTTGTTTCTGGTTGGAAAGTCGATCACTTGCCACAGGTAGGTATCCCTGACCAGTTTTGTAAAGTAATTATGAATCGAGTCGCCGGTTATCGCAATACCAAGTTCCCAGTCGATGTGTGGGAGGTTAAAATCGCCACACGCAACGAGTTGGTCGAAATTAGCTATGTTGGCGAGCTGAAGTGATTTCTTTAGTTCCTTTAAGTGGTCTAGATTAGAATCGGGTGGACTGCAAAATACTACAATTAGAAACTTTCGCTTTGAACTTGGCCGGACCTCACATACTAACTCCTCGGCGGAGCACTCGAGGTCAGTTCGTCTTATGCTGTTGATTGTGCTTCGGACTGCAAGCGTTACTCCTCCGCCGGGTCTGGAGACTCTGTCCCGTCTATGGATGGTAAAATCAGAACCTGGGAGAAGTTCACAGTCTAGAATATTAGGGGTGAGCCAGGTTTCCGCCACTGCGACCACGTCGATCTCGGCAGTCAGGGTTTGAAGTTCGTCAATCTTGCGAACAAGACTTCTGGCATTGAGGTACAAACACGAGATTGAGTTTCTCTTCTCCTTTGCTGGCCCAGGGTTGGGATGTACATTTACAAGAGGTTTAGAAATCGTGAAACAAGCCACATGATTACTGCAGTAGATGACTCGATGTTTGAAATATCGTCGTTTGTACGAAACGTCCGGATACCAGTTGTACTTTGGGCTCTGAATGACATCGCTAATGGCGGTTTTCGTTGCTTGTACAGCAGAGCATCTGGCAGGATAGTTGCATGTAGAGCGTCTGCTATGATGTTTTGGGTTGTAAGAGATTTCTTGCATGCAAGACGTCGATATTAACATCAACAGCAATGCTGCTAACAGGGGACTGCTCCACGTGCAAGACATGTGAGAAACCGGGAAGAAATTGACCAACACCGGGTCTGTACACTTTGGTCTATCCAAGACAACTTGGGTGAGGGTGACAAGGGTGAGGCTACTGTCAGACCAAGGCACCTTCACGGGAAGAATTTATCGTCCAGGTCATTGAGTGAAGGTCACGTCTCTTTCAGTGGATGGCTAGACGAATACGGTGTCTCTGTACACCCAGACGTTTTAGACACCATTGCCACAATAGGTGTCAACCCCATCAACGCCTATATATCTGGACTATGTTACGCTATGCTTTAAACGGTCTCTCTTGAGGGTCACCACACACTTCTTTTTTTCATTTGGTAGATTCTGTTTAAGATGGAAGTGTGTTATTGCTGGGGGAAGAAAGACGAACACCGCCTCTTGGAATGGGACAGGGTGCTTGGGTTTTATTTAGCGAGGAAGGTCATTCTGACTTAAGGGTTATCAATCCCTCTTGTTTTTATTTGTAGATGTTGAGGGAAAAGGAATACTGCTACCGTGTGGGCAAGGCACAGTTTCATTGGACGTTTTCGATGTGAGGTCCTCATGGAATACGTATCTATAGGAAAATGATTTACCCTTAATAAAGGTAGCGTTTCTTTTTTTCTTTCCCTAGATCTTGAAGAACAACGAAAAATGTTTTTGTGTGGGCACCTTATACACTCATCGACTGTTATCCTGCAATTGGTGTCCTTGTGGATGTGACATGCTGTTATTTAGATTAACCCGAACTCCTTTTGAGTGGGTGAATAGAGATAATGTGCAACTCTTTCCTTCCTAGATCCTATGGGACGGAGAAAGCTGTCACTGTGACAAAGTGTATTGTCACCGCCATTTTGAAATGAATTTGTGTCCCTGCCAATGTGGTTTGCTCACCTATAAACTAGTCCGTACCATATTTTAATTTGTTTTCTTCTTTCTCTTTCTCTTTCTCTTTCTCTATTTTGTCTTTGCTTTACCCCTTAACGGAAGACGAAGTGTGTTTGTGCTGGTTAGAGTGGCCCCATTCTGTACCATCACACGTGGTTTGAGACCATCCTGTGCCCATGTGGCTGCGGCCAATTGGCCCATGTAGTGAAGGATTTGATTAACAAAATAAGGAAAAAGAAAGTAATGAAAAGTAAAAAAAGAGAAAGTTAGTGATAAAAGAAAGAGAGAGACACCCTGTTTTCTTTGTTTGTAGTGGTTAAGCAAAGAGGAGGAACAGTGTTGTTGTACCGACACCGAGTTTTGCCATTATATGTATGAACCCATCCCTTGTGTGTGTGGATGCGGCAAAGTGTTGAACTGGGTTGTCAAAAAAAAATAAAAAACCCTCTTTTTATGTTCTTAGATCTTGACGGAAGGGGTGAAATATCGATGCTCGGTCTTCTTTGCTTTGCATTGGTGTTTGCGTTGGACCGATGTACCTGTGGATGTGGTTTAAAAAGATGTATCTCAAAGCGATCCTCTTACAAAAAGTGTAAAATAGATATTCCCTTGTTTCTTTGTAGTGGTGGCCTCGAAAGAGCTCTCTATGTATGGCGACCCTGGTTACCCCTCTTAATTTCTCTTTGTAGTGCTGGTATCCTGAAATGCCATATCATAAATATCCTTGGTGTTTGGGGCAGCGCTTGGAATTCTCTCTTCGCGAATGAAACTCGCCTCTGCGATCCTCGTCCTGAAAAGTATTTGTGTGCCTGTTGCAGGAACCTCTGGCACCGTTGAAACCTATTTGTTCTTTTGTTTTTAGTATTGGTATCCTGAACTGCAATATCGCAAAAATCCTTGGTGTTTGGTGCGACGTTTGGAATTTCTCTCCTCGCCAATGAAACTCCGTCTCTGCGATCCTCATCCTGAAAAGTATTGGTGTGCCTGTTGCAGGAGCCCTTGGAATCGTTGAAAACCTATTATTTGTTTCTTCTTTCTAGTGATGTCCCCACGGTTTCCATTGTGTTTGGTGAGACGACTGTCTATTCTCGAATCGCGGTTCACCCTCCCTCCAGGACGTGTCTGTTTCCATCCTGAACAATATTGGTGTGCCTGTTGCATTGACCCCCATCGCCATTGAAAACCTATTGTTTGTTCTTTCTCGTGGTGTCCTCACGACCTCCATTGGTGTTTGGTGCGACGATTGCCTTTTATCGAATCGTGGTTTAACATTCCGCCAGGACCACCCCATCAGGGCACGGCACGTTTATGGTATAGTGTTCCTTCGTCCGGTTGTGGACCCATTACCCACATTGTACGTACTCTCTATTGGACCTGCATGCAGAGGGATTTCTGTTGTGGTGAGGGGAAATTTCCCCATTTCAATTCCACGTCCGTACATCATCATCATTGAAGTGCCTCTACAACACCCTTCTCGGTGATTCGTTTTAGATTGTGGTCCGCCCTGAAGAATGCCCGACCTGGTCTTGTGCTCAAGTCATGTTTAGATGCTGTTGCCCTCACGGGATTTATCCGGGCTAATTTTATCCCCCGGTGCACCATCATCACTTTCGTCAGGTGACCGTCCACTCGGGAAAGGTTCATCGCCAATTTTGATTATGTCTACAGTTGATTGGGAGATGGGAAGAAGATTGGCCTCCCTGGACCTGTGATCTGGATACCTTTTGTTGAACTTGGGGTTATGCGTATCGTACTAGCTGGCACCATCATCATTGTACCGACGCCTTCTTGGCAGCGTGGTGGGACGACCAACTTATTCATCGACCCTTTTCTCTCTTTCTAGATCATCTTCCACCCTGTCCAGGGGACTCTCCCGTGTGATGTACCCCGGTGCTGTGCCCACGGATACTGGCCTCACCAAGAAGAGAATACCAAGATCCATCATAAACATTATGAGCACATAGGCTTTTTACGAATAAGACCCTGTTGCATTTGTTGAAGGACTTCTCTCTTTCCTTTGATAGATCCTCCTTGAGATCATTCAAGATTATTGGCGGTTTCCTCTTCCCTGGTACGAGCTTTGTCCAGAGGGGGACTGTTGCCCGTACGGTCAAGATAATATGCAAAAGTACAATGACCGTTTCATCATCATTTCACCACTGCCCTTGCTCTGTAGATTCTGCCCGAAGTGAGCCATATTGGGACCTGGTGGGATTCGGACGACGACGACGACGACTGTGAATATTACCCCGAGGGGTGTTGTCCTTACGGGTATGATGTAAACGGCATGTATACCTGTCACCACCATCACCATTTTCACGAAACGTTAGTAAACCCTCTGACAGCCACGGGTCGGTTTTTGGGGACCGGATTTTACATATCTTGGAATTACCAGGCCTAACCTGTTTTTGTTTTTGGTATTCCCTAGATGGGCTGTCTGTGGACTCATAAACGTCTTAATTGGTTTATCAATGAACGCGTTCTCAATGCTCTCGTCTCTTCTCTTTGAGGAAAGATCCTACCCGAACCGGACGACGTGCCCCAAGACGAATGTGTGGAACTCTCTTCCTATTACCCAACGAAGACTATCATCACCATCAATATGATGACCTCATTTACTATTTTAACCTGAATCCGTATCGATCACGTGGATATCACTACTACGTGTCTTGATTTTTGTAGATCCTGCCTGGAGTGGAGCACGATTACGACTGGGATGGTCCCCGCCTGTGTGAACTGCGTCCCTACTGTTGTCCTTACGGCTACGATACGATCCACTTCTATTTTGACCTCCATCATCATCACTACGTTCATGTCAAATGTAGCCTCGAAGCTCGTCTCTTGGACTTGAAAGCAGAACAGGACTTCTTTCCCCTATATCGCTATGATGTTCACGGAACGCACCCTGGATCATGAACACTATTGATGTTCCTTCCTATTTTTGTAGATCCTACTGGATAGAGAGCACGGTTACGACGCTTGTATTTTATTGCCTCAATAAAACGTGTTTTTTACAGCTTTAAACGTGTCTTGGCTTGCATGATTTTCTTAACCACTTTTTCAGTCAGGATCTTGCGGCCGGGCAAATGGTCGATGGCTCGAATCATCTTGCGATCGGCCACGTGCTTATCCTTCAAGGTCTTGGCCCGGGAGTAGTCGTGCTGTTTAGCAATGCGATCCAACCGATTAATGCCAGGATCCCCGCGTTTCAAGCGTTTGTTCTAACGAGTGCCGGGTCCCATGTACTCATAGCCTGGCCAATGCCATTCGCGTCCGCTCTTGCTGATCCATTTCTGGATATCCACACCATACCCTCGCTGCTTCTTCTTCAATAATCGTGTCCGTCGAGTTTTGCGATGCAGCTTTCGACCGTCGTCCCAATCTTCCCATCCTTCGGCGGGGTCGAGACGTCTCCGGGCTTCAGGGGTGGCTTTGATACACAGGTATCCAGACTCTCTTCCAACATGCCTCCCCAAAAACGTTTTTCTTCTTTTGGGGAGGCCAGGTGCGAGTGGTCTTGGGAGCACCCGTGGTTGATGTGGTCCGGGGGTCTTGGTCTTGGGATGGAGGGTGGACAAAGGGCGTTTGAGGGCGGTCTGTGGCGTTGCGGGTTTCGGCGGCGTGACGGGTTTCCGTTTCAGTCCGGATTGCACCATTCGTTTCTTTCCTTTTTCCAAGGCTCGGGCGGGTACCACTTATGACTCTATGGGCCTGGTCCAACAAGTCAAGCTACCCACCCACATCCACGGCCACACCCTGGACTTGTTAATCACGCGGCAGTCTGATGATATTATAGATGGTGAACCATTGGCGGAAAGATATATTTCCGACCACGCAGTTGTGATAGGCAAGTTAAGGGTAGCGCGACCTGCAGCCAAAGTGAGACATGCAGAATTTCGCAAACTGAAGTCCATAGATATCGACAAGCTGAGGGATGATATTCGTAAATCAAGTCTCTGTCTGGATCCCCCCGATGATCTGTCCTTGCTTGTTAATTGTTACAACTCTACTCTACTTTCGCTTCTAGACAAACATGCTCCAATTTGTTCACGCCGTGTTGCCACTCGTCCCAGGCCTCCCTGGTTTAA
>JANSTR010035452.1:0-13415 GCA_025434805.1 Antipathozoanthus remengesaui | reverse complement strand
ACACGGATACGGCGTATTCGGCAGTGAATCCGGAACTTTTTGAATACGCTCTCCAGAGTGGAAAGAAATAAATACGACACGAATCCAATACCCGGTGGATGGCGAATACGGAAACTTTCGAATACGATGACGTAGAAAGCGGTGTGCAGTCTCTTAGCAAGCAATTAAACATTCACCAATATTAATATGGCGGAAAAACGTAAAAACACCCTGGGTACTAGAGTGAATACGACAACATCGTATCCGTGTGGACGGGGCCTAAGTTCGCCTCGGGGAAGACGGTCACACACGTTTTGTTTTCTGCCCGCAGGTAAAGACTATTTACACACGGGTAAAACAACTAGTGTAACCGCGCCTATTGTATACTGTAATCACATCCATTGTTTTGGGCCGTTCTCTTTGACATTCCCGTCCATATTTGTGGGAATTTATGCCAGATGTAGGTGCACTAATTAAAGCGTTTTCAAAACAGGAAGTTTAAGTTTCACTGGTATAAAAGTGATAGATCCTCCCTGTATTCTCACTTCGGAAATGTAAATTTGAAATTCAAAATACATTGAACAGTGAACGGAACAGACGCGTGTTGTAGGCCTCTTCGTTAGTCTCTAAATGTTGAAGACAGAGACAAGAAAACATGAGCAAAGTAAACAGAAGTAAGTTTTAACAACTACTAATTGTTGGTCTCGGTTACTCGCTTGCTTTCACATTTGTCTTTGATGTGATTAATTTGAACATTGCGCGCTATAACTTCGCATATTACACAGCAGTGACAGAGTTGCTCACTCGACGGTGGCTGGTTTGCAAAAGGACAATGGCCTGACCAGTCCTTTTTATACTGGAACTTCTTGTTCAAACAACGTGAATGAGAATGTGTACCAGACGGACACAGGAGAATGGATTTAATTACAAAATACAAAATCGCACGATGGAATGCAACAGCTGCACACTTTGTGTTGAAAAACAACGTGAAATGCTCAGTTTATGGTTTTGTAGACAACGTGAGCGGAATCCACATGTCAATTTCCCAATAAGACAATAGCCCACATTAGTATTATAAATTAAGGCAGCGCCAACACAACTGCTCTCCTGCTTCTTCTATCTAAATGGACAAAACTGCTATGACATGCTAAACTGAAATTTGCCTTTAGCATTAGGAACGTGAAAGGTCTCGCTATAGGTCTCTATAGAAAAGATGCTGAAACTTTCAATCTTTAGAGCAGAGTGTACGTGTTACTAAACTAACTCCTCATATTATTGATGTCGCAGCTGAGGTGACCGAATATGAGGAAGATGACAAGGACGCAGAGTGTAAATATGTTTTGTGTCGTTGCGACTGGGATGCCGCGCAGTGCTTCGGGAGCCTGAAGGAGACATTCAATGAAGAAAATTATGACTACAGTGACAACCACGTCTGTGAGAACACAGGTGAACTGTTTCTCATGTAGTTCTTGTAAATAGGTTGAGAGGACTTTGTATTTCCTCTTCAAGAGTTTACAGCAGTTATTACCTTTATTGTTTCATCAAATTGACTTATGAAACTGATATTGACAGTGTAAAGGCCCGTTACACTACCAACTCTTGATTCAATACTTGTCGCACTTTCCGTTGCCAAAAGTTGTAAAAGGTAAATTCGGTTGCCCAAATCTCGCTCTCGAGAGGCTCGTGTATATATAAAGCGCTCGACGGTTAGCTCATTACCTCCTCGATCCCTCTGTCAATGCTCTGACTTACTGGTATTCAAAGCTCTAGCTATACGGGTCAGAGGAAAGTCGAAACAGATGCTAAACAGGAAGTTCCAGTATAAAAGGGATAGCTCCTCTCCTTTTTCTCACCCCCGAAACGTGAATTTAAATTTCAAATGCACTGAATAGTAAAGGAAACAAATGCGTGTTGCACTCCCATCGCTCGTCTGTAAATTTTGAAAAGACTTTAGAAAAGTGAACAGAAGTAAGCTGCAAATAGTTTTGTTACAACTAATATCTGTGATCTCGGTGACGCGTTTACTGTCACATTTATCTTTATAACATCGCATGTAACACAGCTGTGACAAAGTTGTTCGCTCGATCAACGGCGGATGATTGGCGAATGAACCGAACAATGGACTGACCAGTTCCTTTTATACAAGAACTTCTTGTTTAAGATCACCGAAGATCGAACTGGAGACATCTAGCTCGAACTTTTCAAACTTAATGCAATTTTGCTGAGAGAAGATTGCAGAGAAGATTGCAATGGAAATCGCGACAAAATCGCATCAAAATTCGCTAGTGCAAACGGGCCTTATAAAGAGTATAGTATGGAACGAATGAAAACCCCTAGCGCCCTGAGGCACAGACTTCATATCTTTCTTTTCGAGGCCAGACTCAAATGGGATCAGAAGAGCCTGGGAACCAGAGCAGGCGGTATCTGCTTTGAGGAGCATGCGCAGCTCGGTCGGTTAGTGCGTGGCCTTCGCAGCAAGAGAACTCTAGTTCAATCATGGGTGACCCCAATACCTGCTTCAATTTTCCTTTGATCTGTAGAGCTTGAGTTTTGAATATCAATAAATTGAGCAGTAACATAGTAAGGGGGAGGGGGGAGTGGTGATAAAAGGCGCACCGCTTGCTTTCGATATTAAATTAACTGACTTAACTCTTACCATATATGTTCCAGTTGGCGCTCCGTCTTGTTCCAACTTCTTCCTTGGTTTGAGCAATCTTGCTTGTTACGGTATTCAGAAGATAACCCGTTCAAATGGCTATTGTGTTTTCTATAGTATCCCATTGTGGCAGCATAACTAGTAGAAATATGTCATCAAACACTCTCCAAAGTACACTTTGTAAGAACTTACAATAACGTTATATATAAATAGGGAATGACAGAGTTTCGCTGATTCAGTGAAGTTGATGAAGGAACGTCGTAGGAAGTTGGAAACTTTGCTATTTTACCTAAGTGTTTATGCTAAGAACAGCTACAAACTGGTTAATGGTAATTCCCCATTATCTGATAACTCTTTATCATACCAGCAACTAATCACTTCACTGGTTTCACTTTTTTTAAAACAACTGTATATTATAAGTGATTTGGGTTAAATATACAGTCTGAAACTTACAGCACCTACATTTACAGCATCCTCTATTTACTAATCCTTTATCAAACGAGTAACATATCAGTTTACAAAGTCCTATTATCACACAGGGGATGCCTACACTAAAGACAAGGCTGATGTCGCCATTTTGATTCAAGCCAGTCACAGTATCACTACAGAGACGTCTAACAAGATGAAATCCGTTGCTAGGGAACTGGTGAGACTTCTAGACGAGTCACCAATCGACTTCAAGTTCTCGTACGGAGTGTACGCGACAGAGACCCAGATCAGTCCGTTTGGGTCTGGGACATCAGTTGGTGGGTTGATTGATAGCTATCCATCAGAAGACATCGGTGAAGACACCTACACAGAAAATGCTCTTCAACAACTTGAAAGAAAGTTTAATGGCGGTGATGAAGGTGTGAGAGGAGGTGATACTCCCAAGGTTAGCCCTGGGTTTTGTTACCTATTGTTATTACTATTTGGACTTTGTGTGTGTGTGTGTGTGTGTGTGTGTGTGTGTGTGTGTGTGTGTGTGCGTGTGTAGTGTAATGTTGGCAAAGTATAATAAATAAACAAACTAGCATAAAAGTATTTTAAAAAAAAGTATTGCGACAAGTTTATAACCTTTCTTTCTTCTCGCTCTCCCGATGTAAATATTCCACATTCCTCTGCTCTCCTGTGGTAAATATTGCTTATTCCTCTTCTCTCTTGAAGTAAATATCCCGTATTCCTCTGCTCTCCTGAAGTAAATATTGCTTATTCCTCTGCTCTCGTGAGGTAAATATTCTGTATTCCTCTGCTCTTTCGGGGTATATATTCTCATTCTCTAATTTTTCACGGGTTATTCTTATTCTTGCTTAATTTATTGTTATATTTTACCCATGAAACTAGATCATAGTGCTGATGACAGATGGCGTCGCAGAAGTGGCGCCCAGGGAAGTTACCAACATCTACAGAATTGCCAAAGAAGCTAAACGCATAAAAGACGATAGCAATATCAAGATTGTTGGAGCTGTGGTTCCTAGCACGTATCTTACTCCACGAATTGATGAACTCCAGAGCGTTGCCTCGGAACAAAACGACGCTATTGACGCGACCGCCAGTACCGTCTCCGCTAATGACGTGGCACGTCTTCTGGCGTTTCGTGTGAAGCGGTGGGTGCGCCCAGGTGAGACAGTTGTATTAAAATGAATTCCTAAATCGAAAAAATTAAACGAACGCTTTCACCCGTCTTGAATTTGCACTGACTAGCAGCACAGGTTTTGAAAACTTTGGTTTTGCTAAAACAGTCAAATTAATAGTGCACAGCAACACAAATTAATACGAAGCAAAAATCGACTTTTGATGGACTTAAATTGACTTGCATTGAATCTGTGTCGACTTGTATGGACTTGTGTTGACTTGTCTCAGCTTGTATTGGCTTGTGTTGACTTGCAGGGACATTTGTTGATTTAAATTGACTGGTGTTAACTTGTTAGGACTTGTGTTGACTTATGTTGACGTGTTATGACTTCTGTTGACTTGCATAGGCTTGTGCTGACCTATGTTCGCTAATGTCGACTTGTAGTGACTTATATCAACTTGTGTTGACTGGCATAGACTTGTGGTAACTTGTATTGTCTTGTGTTAACTTGTAAGGACTTGTGTTGGTTTAATATATCAACTTGTTTTGACTTGTATGGATTTGTGTTAACTTGTAAGAACTTGTGTTGGCCAATATCAATTTGCATTGACTTGCACAGACTTGTGTTTACTTGTATGGACTTGTGCAAACTTGTATAGAATTGTATATGATCTTATACAGTTGGATATCTGCACAAGTAATTAAAAAAGATAACAGATAGGTTGTAGCCATCATTAGTAACTCAGGAAGCGTTTTGCATCGTCTCTTCGTTGATGTAGTGTAACTTCCACGTATATCAACTGACAACCTCTAACGCTGCATCTCTAAGGATTCTTTGCTCGGTATCCCGTTATCTCCTGCTTTATTTGTTTCAATCCGCTGTACCAATAAAGATGGAGGCTGTACATTTGACCACAATGCCTTGCAAACCTAACTCAATAAATAGATAAACGTGGAAAACCTTCGTTTAGGAAACATATCTATGTACTAACAACATTGTGTATGCTAGGTTTGAAGTTTTTAGATCCTTTCTGTACGTTTTTATGAGCGTTTTTATGTTTTTCGCTCGCTAGGAGTTCTGGGTAAATGTACCAGTCGCCATCTTTTTGGTTGAACTGAATCATCGAGTGGTCGAAGTTACTAAATGACCATTCAATACGAACAACAACAATAGCAATTACAATTTGCCTTTATTCTAATAAGGTGAGCAGCACTGCTGGTACCACAATAGTTTACTTGTATATTTTTTAAAAAATACTGTATAAACAAAATCGCAAGATCACACATACAGTAAAAACCCGAGTACAAGAACCTAAGGTTTTTCAGCAGGTTCTTAATGGTACTTTACTGTAACGTTAGGCTGCTTAGGTTCTTAAACAGGTTCTTGTTTTCAAAAGAAATATTGTTTACTATGAGTGGGTGTAGCCAATTTATAGGCTTCTTGTTAATATTGTAGCCACAATGATTAACGTAAAATTCCCTTTAATTCATGTTAATCTAAGCATGTGCAAACCATTTACCGATCTTTTTGAAATTTGTATATTTTGCTTTTGTATGATTTCTGAAAATAAGAACCTGTTGCAAATCTTAGTCTCAGATGGGTTCTTATGCTAAGGGGGTCTAATTTGGCAGTCTTAACAGGCCTAACAGGTTCTTAAAATCTTGGTTCTGATACGCAGGATTTTACTGTTTTTTGTGTGCTAAACTGAGTGGTTCGTATATACTGTTTGACTTTTAAAACTAGTAACTTCTTTCTCAAGTATAGACCCTGTAGTAATGCAATACAATATTCCACAAAACTTTGCATCCTTCATTTAATAGTATAACTATATTTTCACTACCGACCACCATATCGTCGTATCCTTATTTCCCATTTAACGTGTTTAGTTCTCGTGCAAACTTTTTAAAATAGCTGAATGAACATCTCTTCGGAAACTGGACTTGATAAATGCAAAACAAACTACTATTAAACCAACCTGTTGTCGAAAGTTCTTAAAACAGCACCTAAATATACCAGACAGATCCAACACACGGTTTTTTCATTGTAGTGGCTTTCTCGTCTGGCGTCTTTAATATGCTACGGGAACGCGCTGATTGGTTTACTTCTAACAGGTGACAAGCTCGATTACCCAATGACAGCGATGCTAAAAACAATGCCTGAACATGCCAGGCAAATCAACCAAATGTGTCTTCAATATTGCGGCATCGGCTTTCATATCTGGCGACTTCAATATGCTACGGGAGCGCGCTGGTTGGTTACTTCTAACACGTGACAAGCTCGATTACCCAATGACAGCGATGCTAAAAACAACGTCTGAACATGCCAGGCATGCAAATCAACCAAATGTGTTTTCATATCTGGCGACTTTTTAAAATGCTACCGGAACGCGCTGATTGGTTTAATACTAGCACGTGACAAAACTCGATTACCGAATGGCAGCGATACTAAAACGGAAACGTTCTCGGTTGTGTATTATTGCGAGTGTAGTAAGGATGGTTAGGAGTTTGGTGCCCAATGTACGACGGCACACCGAGAACATTCCATGACGAGCTGAGCCGTGCCCCCTTGGTGTCTCCAAAGTGAGTATTGTAGACAGACGATATGGAGTAATTCCCCGACTGTGACATGTAGCTAGGATTTGTTCCAGTAGTGTTTACTTCATTTGCATTGATATCAATCGGTTTAGCGCTTGCTCTTGTGAACCTATTGAGAAAACGGTGTTTCGTATACCTTAAACTCCTGCATATGGTATACAAACTTTATATAACAGCTGCTAACAACAACCTAACATCCACAGACATACCGCATATATTCGAATTAGCGCCCTCTCTCGAATAAGCGCCTTCCTAAAGTGACCAAAAAATTAAATAAGCGCCCACCCCCCTTAAAAAAAGTACTATAATCATTAAATCCATCTACTGCTACTGCTACTGCTACTACCATTACCATTACTATTACTACTACTACTACTACTACTACCACTAATAATAATAATAATAATAATAATAAAATACATATTGTACGTTTTTATATAATTTTGAGCACATACGCATTAGCACACACGCATTACATTCAAACCGATTAACAGATTAATACTGATAAAATTCATAACAATGTAATAAACGATCAAAGACGAAAATAAAAACTCTAAAACAACCAAACTCCTAAAATTCTAAGTTTAAAGAAAAATCATTGTGGCAGTTTCAAGAGAAGGCGCAGTGTTGATCATACCAAATGCAGATGGCAGATTGTTCCAAAGTTGAAGCGCAGCAGGCTGGAAGGCTCTCCCACCAAGGACCCTTGAAACCTGTCCAATTTAACTCTACGAATATCTAACATCGTCCACAAACGTCTCTTTTCCTCTACGAAGGACGAGCGCTTGAAATTTTTCATTCGTATTACATTATTTCACAACTGACACTCACCGATCGTGACCGCCTCCGAGTATATTATCCGATGACGTCACATGAAGGTTTCTTCGCTTTCCTCCACTCCACGCCCGACTCGACCCGGCTCCCACTGTACCACCTAGTGCGACACCAGTGCCAGTGCTTCCCGGAGCAGACCGCGGCAACCCCGGAGAGCCTGGAACTAACCCAGCGGATGAAGTGTCCATGGGCTCGGCCCCAGTCCTCTCCTGTTTGGATCGATTAATATCCGAGGCAGAGCCTTCTCTAGACACAGCCGAGTGGCGGCTGTAGCAAGTAGCTCGGGCAGCCATTCCACGCTCCAAATTATATTCGGTGTTGATCAACTCAGATGATGGAGTTTTCCTGAAGAAAATGTGTCAGTGGAAAAAACTTGATTTGATATGATACTCCAAACTTTGGAACGCTATGGACTCAAACTTTAAAACCTCGATTCATTTACAATTTTTAAGAGTCGATTGAAAATTCTTATTAACCCTTTCCCTACTAACCCCAATTTCATTTTGTTTATCTTGAAGAGTATATTCTCAAAATGTTCATTGTTTCATGAAATTCAGAAGTTGACAATTTTCGTAAGGTTTGATAAATTTACTAAGGGAACTTTAGGGTTAAGAACGTTCATAAATTAAAATAAGTTTTAGTGTTTGAACCTTTTACAATCATGTAAAACGACTTAGTTTTACTTGTAAATTTTACTTTTTGCTTAAATTTGGAAAATAGATTTTGTCTGGCTGTAATTACATATTTAGGATTATCTCCGAAAAACCTCTCTGATATGAGATGATAATTAAGCATGTAAGTATATATAGCTACTCATCAACTGAACAATAATTTTGCAGCAAATCATTTTACAAAATATTGCAAAGTTTTGTCATTTCCATTTGAACCAGTTGTAGGGGCAAGAAGTTATCATTACTCACTACTGCTGACAGATGAAAAAACTGACGAGTTTACTGTAAATATCATGGTACAGTACTGCTACACTTTAGGATCGCATAGCAGGGATGAATCACGCAAGTTGATTGGCTAACCACCCACGTATTTAACGTATTTCGCCGGTCGGTTGACAGAGCACTGAAACGGCTTCCTTGCTTGCGAAATTTTAGTTAGCAAGTATTAGCAAGAGTCGAATTAAGTTACACTTATCGATTTAACTTGCAAGATTCATTCCTGCTATGCGACTCAAGGAAAATTCACTGCCTGACTCGTGTATTCCACGTTAAATCACATTGCACTCATCACTTTACGATTCGTGCAACATTATTTTTCTCATGAAATTCAACGTGGAATACCCTCGGCAGGGCAATGAATTTTCCGATAGAATATCCCGTCACTTTTGAAAGCACAAACTCCACTGCTTCCGCGGTCCCGTAGTTACGTAGTGGATGTAATGACTCGTGGATCGAATATATAATAATAAATATACCATAGGGAACCCATTTTAGCAAGCGTGCGTACTATTGTTCATCATCCAATCAGACTATCCATAACAAAAATTTAAATTGGGGGCTCTAAAATGTCAATTCTAATACTGTATATAATTGTTTAATCACAAGTTCTTACTTGTTATCACTTACTGTTCACAAGAAACATTTTCTATATAAAACTCTTGCAAATGAAAAAAAATAATTTCTCGAATCATTCTCGTGGGAGCGAATCCTATTCCTAATACTGGCATGAAAATGGCATTCGGGAATTGCAAGCCAAATCTGGAGATTCCTGTCGCCTAAATCGACATAGTTAGAAACTATAGGATGCAGAGCCGCACCTCATGCCAGTGACAGTCTCTTGAGAGCCTGGTCTCGAATGAGTAGAGGGAAGCCTAGGCACTAGCGGAGGAAGAGAGACATTTCTTAACGCTTCATCACTGGATTGTTGGGTCATCCCTGGCGATGGCATTCCTAGCTGCTCGTGAGACCCTCTTGACGCTGATCGTAGAGATGACAGTCGCGATGTGTCACGTGAAGGTGGGTGTCTCGTCCTTCCATTCCATTGATGATCAGAATCAGCCTGGCCTGAGAAGCAACGATAGGAAAACTCATATCATTTAACTCCTCAACTGCGGTACTCATCTTTGATGTGACTAAACTACGAATATTCTTGATGACAGATATGCACACAAAGATAAAGAAAGATATGAATGAATCGGGCAGAGGTTCAGGTTGGCCAGAAGGATCTGGTCTGAGGTTCCCGATAGGGAGGGACAGACACAGGTTCTGGAAATCCTGATTGCAGGTATAAGGAAAAACATTCATTGGAGAGTATAAGGACCTAGAATCTATGAGCTGAAATATATTAACCCCAAATAAAGTATTTACACTACAACAAATTATAGTATGCTTATGTGATTGTCAGTAGTATACCCTCCATTAGCGTAAATGGAATGTATGACATCCAAAGCATCCATGAGCATCTCATCCATACTAATAAGCTTAACGGGAATGCATACCAATGAGCGTAATAATAAGTCCATAATAAGTGTCTCATCCATATTAATGAAGGGAGAGTGATTGACACATTCTGCTCATTAGTATGGATGTAATTTACACTCATTAGTATGGAATGCCATTTACGCTCGTTAATATGGCTGAATTACTTATTATGTATGTCGTCTTACTGCATCTCCGGTAAGGGTGGATAGGTGGCCGGTTGTGGCTGCTGACATTACTGCCGCCACTCAATCGCTGACTTCCCTTTGGCACATGGCCCACAGCTACAAGACAAACAAAGCAATGCAGTCATCTCTCGTAGTCTCTAGTCAACTCTGAATGGTTACTGAAGAATGGTTACAACAGGTACTGAACTCACAGGGTGAGTAGAGGCGGAGGGGGAGGGTGTAGTGGGGGAAATTCCTATTAAAACAAAGGAAATGTGAAGGAACCAGTACATTGGCATCGACCCAAGAATGACAAGACAAAGGTTGATAATTTCTGACCCTTTACTTTCAAAGGCTGAAGTTTCGAGCATTAGCCCTTCATCAGAGCAAAAAAACAAGAATTTACTGAGTAAAAATTGACATCTGGGAAGCATTTGAATCCCAGTCGAAGTCACAGATATACATGTATTAAATAACGTGGCTTGATCTTCACCTAAGTGAATAGGGAAGTAGGACATTACATGTGTGATGGTAATTGAACTGAGTCACAAGCACGATTTCAGACAAAAACAGAACAATACGAAATTCACACTTAATTATATTCATTTTAACATCGCGTTTCTGTAAGGTTTCAAGATATAATGACTTTTGTTAACTGGTTCATATTTTCTGCATTTTGCAGGAAGGTCATGTCAAAAGTTTCCTTACTTTTAAAAATTGTGCACGTTGTATATCTCTTTCTTGCTGTATTATGTTTGTGATTGGTTGTTCAATACAGTGCGATTAAAGACTCAGAACAGTGTGATTACAGACAGAACAGTGCAATTACAGCTGGAATCCTGTTATGGAACCAATTAATTTGCAGAAATCACCAGCAATTTCAAAATGGATATAATTTTTTGAATAATATACACTTCACGTTACAACTCAATCTTACCTAATTTGCATGAGATGGGAGAGACATTAGATATGATTGCAAGGCCTGAAATAGTTTATTGTATATGTTGTGCAGCAATTTTTACTGTTTATGTTTAACACGAAATGAATGTTCCATTCTTGAACATGTAACACATGCATACCGCTCAAATCTCTGAAGAACTGATCAAACACAACGAAGTTGTTGACCTAATAGAGAAGAAACAATTGAACAGTGAGTACAAAAAGTCAATCTAATTCGAGAACTGTACGTGTTTATTGCTTTACAGAGGTTTTCCTTTCAAAATTGTCTACATATGTTTGACGTTGGATTGATGCAGCATGAAAGCCTAATATCAATTATAATCGAATTTGTTACCTTTACGGTATTCATAAATTTTGTTATTTTAATGTACCGCATCAAATAATCAAAGCCTTGTTTACATCGGTCCATTGCTATCCTTCATATTAAGTAAGTTAAGGTGACACCATAATCACTCATCACTATAAAAGTAGTGTAAATCTGACAGCCCTATTACTTGAACGTTAGAAAGCCCTTTTCCAGTGTGAACATTTCTAATGAGCAATTGGATTTGTTTCGTGATAAACATATTCTAACTATTAACTGGGTTTCCTTGAGATAAATTTAGTCAAAATTCTCTTAACCTGCTTACAAGAAAGAGAATTCTAAAACACAGTGTGTACGAGGTTAGCGCAGTTGGTAAACTGGTAAGATCTCTGACTGCCAACCAGGAGGTCCTGGGTTCAATTCCCAGCCTGATCGAGGGTTGAACTTTGTGTGACCTTGTTTTGCCACACTGTCCGCGGACAAGGACATTAAGCCATTGGTCTAGTCTCTCGACTTTCTATCGCGGGACTTAAAAGAACCTATGCACTTCTCGACAAGAGTAGGGTTTTGACCCAGTGTTGTAGTCTGTTCCTGGTCGCAGGGGGCATTTGCCTAAATAAAAATTGTAAACTGCATGGCTGCCATTGCGCCTATAAAAAGCCGTCTGTACACTAAAGTCCCCCAACAATATTGTAAAACCCCAGCAATTCAGCCCTGGGCTGCTATGGGGGTTAAAATTGACCACAACTATCTATCTATCTATTTATCTTTTGACACACTTGCATGATTGGTTCAGTGAGTTCAAATTCAATTAAATGCATTTGCATTCAGAGTGGGGTTATACAGCTTTAACCATGCATGGCCGGTCACATATTAGATGAATTCAAAATAGTCATGAATCATAATTATATCCTCTAAAGACCATGGAACTGAAAGGTAATTAGATTATCTTATTCACCTGTGGAATGGCATTCTTCAAATCATAGTGCTTCTTCAGAAAGTTGATAAACTTAGCAGAGGGTCTATCAATGGCGACTTGGGCTGGCTGTACATTCTCCACCTGACAACCAGGAAAATTCCAAGAGAATAATTATTATTTAATTCCCCACCTTCCATCTATCATTAATCAGTGCTAGTTTGGGAAGGGATGTTGGAACTACTGGACATCTAGTAATTGTAGCTGCATGTTCTATTTAACAATAGAAGATGAGCTCGCAATTTCTATCGGCAAATAGTTCATGAGGTCTCAGGCCAAATAAACTATCAAATTGCTGATAGAAGTTGAGAGCGAATATTCTAACAAATTGTTTTAAAAATAGAACATGCAACTACAATTTCATGAAACAATTAAGACGTTAAGTTGAGAATCTACTCTGACTTTGAAAATGAATGGTCACTTTATAGACTTTCGTCAACTGGTTCAAGAGTTAGGTCATTCTGGTTTTATTCAAAACTGGGTTTAGTAGGGAATTAGGCTTAAGAAAGAACAGGCCCCTTTCACACCCCCTCTGACCTACCTTAAGCATGTGTTGGAAAATAACCTTTCCACAACCCATTCTCTGCTTTGACTCATGGACATAAAAGTCCAAAACACAGAGTGGGTTCACTTCATTTTGAACATGCTGCAAGTCCTAAGGAACAACAAACTCTGTCATAATTTGTCAAGTGAAGGCCTACTGATTTTAATATGAAACACAGGACACTGGCTTTGCCTCATTTGACTAATAACATCAGTACAATCAAGTAACAAATTATGTACTTTACATGTCACTCAATATGTCTTACAGAGTCTTGTAGGCTAGCTAGGATTTCTATATTAACCCTTTCAGCCCCAGCCAGTTTATCAGCACATATCTTCGCCTAACATTACCCACACAGAATATGTTGTTTGGTTATGAGAATAAAGCAATTGGTCATAGACATCAAACTATCTATG